>JADLZN010011890.1:0-17500 GCA_018155175.1 Sinocyclocheilus anophthalmus | reverse complement strand
TTATCACGGTATTGTTAAAACGTGCTGGAACACGCTTACAGTTATGTGATGCTTTTCTGGTCTCAAATTGTAGCTTTTTTATTTCTATTTATACATTTGTAAATTTCTGTCATGATGGTTAGCATAATGTGGTAATAAAGAGGCTTTAAACTTGATCAGTATGATGAGGAAAGATCACTCTGATAAAGCAAAGATACCTGTATAATAACAGCATAGTTATTACTAATTTGTATTTGTTGTAAGATACTGAGCCGGGAAGCGGGCACGTGACAAAAGAACGAACAACTCGAACCCGAAGACTCGAGAGATGAACTAATCAGTTCTGTCTCCGGTACAGACTGCATAGCTTTAGTTTATGGGGATGTGACGTGACAAGAGAACGAACGATACATATCGGAAACTAATAGAGTGCATCGTCCGAAACAATGAATCAATCGTTTCTGTTTCTCATCATCTGGCCTTGGTTGCATTATAGGTTCATTGCATTAACAGTCTTATTTCGAAAACATAGAAACGTAGGATGTGTCGTGGATTGGATATTACAGTGTAACATTTTTTAATTATATTCTGCTGAAAAGATGAAATGAATGAAATGACTTGAGAAAAGATTCGTTCATTTAGATGAACGAGATTCAAAGATCCGAGTCTGAAAATGATCTGATCTTCCCATCTCTACTTCACGTGCTCTCTGTGCTTTTTCTCTGCCTGTAAATCAAGCGCAGCGCGAGGGAGAGCAGGAACATGTGTCATCTGTGTTTAGACTCAGGCGAGATTCACACACACACACTCACACACACACACACTCACTCACTCACTCACTCACTCACACACACTACTCACTCATACTCACACACACGCACACAGACACACACGCACACAGACACACACACAACATTCACTCACTCACTCACTCACACTCACACCCACACACACACACTCTCTCACACTCTCACTCACTCACTCACTCTCACACACACACACTCACTCACTCAATCACACACACACACACGCACTCACACACACACACACACCACACACACTCTCACACACACACACAAAAACACAAACAAACACAAACACACACAAACACACACACACACACCACACCACAACACAACACAACACTCTCACCCCACACGCACACAGACACTCCACACACACACAGACACACTCCGCACACAGACACACACACACACACACACTCACACACAACAAACAAACCCACACACACTCACACAGCACACACACTCACTCATTCACTCACTAAACTCACTCACACACACACTCACACTCACACTATCACACTCACACACTCTCACACACACTTGCATTCACACTCTCACACGCACACACACTCACGCACACAGACACACACACACTCACACAAACACACAAACACACACACACCACTCACACCACACACTCACACTCACTCACACACACACACACACACACAGGTTTGTTTTTGTGAAAAGTGGGGAGGCGTAATGGTTTTTATACTGTACAGACCGTATATTCTATTGCCCTACACCAACCCTACCCCTAAACCTACCCCTCACAGGAGACTTTGTGCTATTTCAGATTTTCAATACACTCCATTCTGTGTGATTTATAAGCGTTTTGAAAAGTGGGGACATGGGGTAATGTCCCTAAAAGTCACCTTCTCCTTGTAATACCAATGTCATACCCTTGTCATTATACAAATTTATGTCCTAATTTGTCACAAAGCCATCGCCACACACACACACACACACACACTCACACAACACACAGACACACTCACACACCTCGTCTGGACAGACTCACAGCTGTGCCTGTGTTGAGGAGTAACTCATCCAACAGCGTTACTAAATCAACTCCTTTCTTTAGTGCTAGTATTAAAATAGTGTGAAAGTAATGCTGGTTTTATCGTGTAATCTCACATCTAGGTTATGGGTTCAATTCCCAGGTAATGCATCAAGTAATTAATAAAAGAAACAAAACAAAAAAAACTTACATGCAATGCAAATCGCGTCTGCCAAATGCATAAACGCAAACACACACTCGGGCTTAAAAAGTGAGCAATAAGCAAGCACGCTCTTCTAAAATATTCTCTCGATTACATTATGTGTGGGGAGCCTAATTCATTTTAGCAAATATGTTAAGTAAATTAAATTATTTACTGACTCTTTGTCAGTTAAATCGTTAAAATATTCTTTATTAATAAAATTAATATTATCAGTAACGATTAATATTCTTGGAAAGTCATTAAAATAATGTTTATTATATTAAATACATTTCAATATTTCGCTGCATTCTCTTAATGTTTTTGTATAGATATCAGGTAAAATACTGCTCATATTTTTAGTTGTTCAATTATATAATTCTGGTAGGTAGTGAATACATAACAAAATTTTTTTTTATACTGTATAATAATAAACAATTAAACCTTCATTACTATGAAATAAATAAAACAATGCATTAAATTATTACTTAAAATATATTTAAATTATTTGCAGCTGACTGCATTTTAAAAGGATAATGACTTATTTGCAGTATGAATTAGAATCGCTTGTCACTATGTCGATTTGGTGTTAGAAGGTTTTACACGACATTATTTAGTATGGATTATGTGCCATGCACTGAGATCCTACATGTTTTTGTCATAAATGCCATGTATGTTGTCGTTGTTTAAATAATAGGACTGAAAAGGTATGAAAACCTACATTTAATTTTAAATAAGTATGTAATAATTGAAATGATAAGTTTATTTACTATAAAATAATAGTAAATACTAATACTAAATTGATATAGATGTATGATGGTTTTTTAAACGGCCAATTAGACTGGATTTGCATTTAAGAGTTTCAAGTTAAAATAACAAGCAGAAAAGTCATCAGATTCATTACGGACCTGTTTTTTGATTGCATTATTAACCCTCAATTATTTTGTGATTAGCAGCTCTATGCCAACTTACTTACTTACTTGGTTCTCATGAATATTATATATATCTCCGTTGGTTTTGTCCATACATGAAAGTCACTGGGGGTCCAAGTGTTGAGACCAAACATTCTTCAAAGAAAGAAAGAGAAAGTTACAATGTGGTAATAAATGATACGATTAATTTTGGGTCTACTATCCCTTTAAATTTATTTAGCATCAGATGAGGGTCACCAATCGGAGACTATGTATACTATACTATATAATAACTAATATTATTAAAAAACAAACAAACAAACAAAAAGTCAGCAAAATTAGTGAAAACCAATTTAAAACTTTGGTTTTTCCAAGGAATAAATTCAAAAAGAAAAGGACAAATACATAGATACAAATGAAACAAACTGTGATTGAAGGGTTTTTAAGGCTAATGCAAGTCTAAAGTAGCTGTTCAATAAGAAGCCTACCATAGAAATGAATAATCAAATGTAAACAGCATAGTATTCACTGTAAGAATTAAACTTTCTTTGTTTCTTATTAAAGCTACAAAAGTCCTTGTGAGCAGAGCAGTGATTGATTTTCTCTTTGTCTTTTGTTGTTTGATTAATATTAAGCACATAGTCGGCAGCAGGAAAATAGGCCGCTGTCACTTTAAGAGCCGCATGGATCCAATTTACTGTTACACATGTATTTTCATTCTCAACTCATTATGTTCATTTATTACGCAACCGTCGATGGTTTACGTGAATAATCACTAAGTGCCACATTTTTGCGTGTATTTGACCATTTAGGCGTGCATCTTGAACTAAAAGTTGACTTTACATGTCCATGTTCTGTTCTGTCTCTGAGCGCATGCACAGAAATCCTCCTGAGAAACAGCGCAAGTTGTCTTTATCGCTTTTAAAAACATGAATAAATCGAATAAACTTTAATAAATCGATCGCGTCCCATTTTTCAAAAGTAGCGTTACATGATTTTATTGATTTGCTTGTGAAATTGGGCTTTTAAGGAGCGAAAGTGCACCGTTAGAAAAGGGGGCGGAATGGGGCACAATAATCGTTTTATCTCGATTATTGTATTTTCATAATCGTTGGAGGCCGAAATCAAAATCTAAACCATATTTCGATTAATTGCACAGCCCTATTGCACACTTTCCCCGCCAGCGTTTTTGAAGAAAGTTGCCAACCACTGCCAAAGTTTTTGCTGATTTTCACTCAAATTTAATGGCCCCCAGAATATTTTGTTGTATGAATATCTGAACTTGCAATACATCAAAATAAAGATCAGAGCATCTGCTTCCAATAAAAAAAAATCTATTTTATTCTAGCTTCAAGCATTGTTTTTTTTATCAACACTTGAATGTAGGTAGGTTTCATAAAAAAGCAACACTATGTTTCCATCCAAGATGCGGATTTAAACTTGTGTGCAAGCTGGGAATAAGCCGTTAAAACATTTGCGAATAAAGACCCTTCCATCAAACAAGTCAAAAGCGACAAAATCGGCACGTGCATGATAACCGGGCTGTATTTTATCACTAGAAAAGTAGGAGAAGCCACTGTATATAACTTGTATAATGGCTTGATAAATGCCTCCGAGCGAGCAGATGAAACACTAAATGCTGTCATTGCTTTCAGAGGTGGATGCTGCTGTTTGGGAACGCAGTCGTGTAAGACAATTATACAGAATACTTTGACGACAGACGTTGCTCAGGCATTGCAGATGACGGAAAAACAACATTTTAGATGCGTGAGCAAGATCGGCTGTGATTAGTCAGGTATTCCCACTCCCGCGCATTTGATTGCATTGTGGAATTTATTCGGTAAATGTGTTTCCATCAGAGTTTATGCTAGGGCCTGCACGATTCATCGAAGCGATGTCATGAGAATTTTGTTAAAAGCGGCTCTGTAATCGCGATATTCATCATCACGTGCTTTCGAGGGAAGCATTTACTACACGAGCGTAGTTCACTGAAAAAGTACGCAAAAAAAATCGCTATGATTTTATGCGCGATTATGAATCGAAGGAAAATTGTTAGCGATAATGACAGCGGTTTGCATCGTCTCAGTGAACTTTGGCTCTGTGTAGTAAATGCTGCTCCACTTGAAAGCACGTGAAAATACCACTTTTAATAACATGTTTTTACTCCAAACTCTATTCATAACGTCAGTCGAGTGTTCGAAATAAATCCTTCTGTGAGATGATGTGGCTTCTTACACAGAATAAGGCACGCAACATATTTCATAGTATTTAAGCAGTGATAAAATCATTGCATTATATATATACTTTATTTTGATGAAAATTATAATAATAAGAACTCCAGTAAACCGTATATTGCCGTAGTCGTGTGTTTATTAGTCACGTTGAATCAATGAAAACAGTTAAATCTTCTGTTTATTCAGCTGCAGCGCATTTTCTGGGTTTCTTCTGCGAGGGCGTATTTGGAGTTTCAGCGCGAGAAAGCCCTCTAGCCTTTGGATGGAGATTTACTGCTGATCACAGAACCGTGCTTCACTGAAAGATACGCATGACAATCACAGCTTCTGTCGAATCGCGATCTCGATTCCATTTAGATTTATCGTGCAGCCCTAGTTTATGCGCATTTGTCTCAATTTCTCAATTGTGCGCATACATTTTTAATGCGCGTTTTTAGAATTTATATGCATCTTGGCGTTTCCATTCAGCAGGGTTTTTTTTAATGCGATATGCCAAAATGCGCATAAAAATAGGGGGTGCAACAAAGCTATATTGAGAGAGAAAATCGCATTTTTATCAAATACTACATTTGGATCATATTTAGTAATATTATCAAAGCAAAGATGCAGTAGATCACTTCCATCAACACCCCCAAAGCTTGCACAGTCCTTTACCACTTTCTGGATCAACATTTCACTCTGTAACATTGGGCAGTTTTCATTTATATGCTGTTAGTATTGATGATCGCATTATTTTTTCGCATGCATACATATGAGATTGCTCGTTTCTGCATCTTCCTCATTTGTGTTTTTGATCAGCACATTCTAGACTCATTCAGGAGATGGCCAGACGTTGATCGCCAGTCACGGGTCTATCATGCCGAGAACTCTGCTCATGTGTATGCATAATGATGCATTTAAAAGTTAATGACCAAACGTATCATTATAAAAGTTCACAATGTTGCTGCAGATGAAATATAATGTGGATAACATTAAATTAATATTTTTTCAACAGGTTAGATATTGATTATTTATAAATCAAACCCCTTTCATGTCTGTCGCTCTCGCATATCCTCCATGTTTGTAGTTTTTAAACACTTTTTATGTGTGTTTGAAGTTCTAATCGAATCCTCTCCACCGCGCAATGTGTTGTGGGCAATATAAACCGTTAGAGTGCGCATCGATCTGCACTTCGAATTTTAATCTCAAGTAGTAGACCATCTGGGAATCTTTGGCATAGCCTACTCTTTTCAGCATACATACTAATTCTATTTTCAAATACTGATTGGACCATGGACCACAACACCAGTCATACGGGTATTTTTAATAAATAAGCTTTCCATTGCTGTATGGTTTGTTAGGATAGGACCAATATTTGGCCGAGATACAACTATTAAAAATCTGGAATCTGAGGGAGCAAAAAAATCTATATTGAGAAAATCATCTTTAAAGTTGTGTGATGAAGTTCTTAGCAATGCATATTATAATCAAAAAATAAGTTTTGATATATATACGGTAGGAAATATACAAAATATCTTAATGGAACATGATATTTACTTAAGTCCGAAGGATGTTGGCATATAAAGAAAAATCATCATTTGAACCCAATACAAGGTATTGTGGCTATGGTACACTATTTACACAGCGAATTAAACACTGCTTGTGTGCTCCAGGGTCACATTTAGGACGGATAGTATGCGAATTGGGATGCAGCAACCGTCTCATGAATAACGGAAAACTCCTTGTTTGGTGGGGAAAGAGTTAACCATGGTAAAACTCTGTCTGCAGGAGATCGACGGTAAAGCTCTGATGTTACTGAGGAGCGACATGGTGATGAAGTACATGGGTCTGAAACTCGGACCGGCACTCAAACTCTGCCACCACATCGAGAGACTCAAGCAAGGCAAGCAGTGAAGCACACGGACAGAAACCTCACCTCCACATCGACACGCTGCTCCAGAGGGGGCTGATGGGAAACCGCCGTGTGTTGCTCTCCATAAACACACACACCTGGACGCTCATCTGCAGCCAGAGCACACTGAGGAACACTAGTGCCGCTCTCTGGGAGCGAACAGGAGCGAAGGTGCGTTTGGATGGTCTTACCGCCTGCCATCTCGTCTCCACAAAGATGCAGATGCTTTAAGGGCCGAGTAGCTCACCGATAGTGCTTGTTTTTGAGTCTGATGTTGGCTATTTATCGCTCTACCTCCCTGTGACGTCATACTAGTCCACAGGTGTTTCTGGAATCACTTACAGCCACTGAAAACCTGCTTTTTAGTTGCGTTTAATTTGTGTATTTAGTTCAAACAAAACACATCATGTTTCGTAACCTCAAAGGAAAAGTTCGGCCAATCGTCATTATTTACGGTCCAAACCCGTACTACTTTGTTTTTTCCGTCGAACACAAAAAGAGACGTTTTGAAGAATGTTCACGCTGCTAGTTTCATGCAATTCTGCTATATTGGCGCATTATGTTTCGACCAAAAAATTGATTGTTTTTGTTTGGTTGGAGATCGATTTAAGAGCGTGTCACACGTAAATCTTCCACGGATTTCGCGCCAAACATCATTTCAAAACATCCCAAAACAATATTCTAGCTCTTGGGGACCGTTTGGCACATATTGATGTTTAGTAAATCACATAAGAACAATCAAAACAAACAAAAACAAAATAAACATTTAGGCCTAAAATTGGCATTTATGTAATTGAATTGTATATCAAATTTCCATCCTTCTGGATTACACCGTTTTAACATTAAAATAATAATAATAAACTTAATGCGATTTATATTTGTCAGTCATGCGTAAATTAAAAACAGGACAGATTTTTGCACTCAAAATCATTGCATGGTTATATTTGATTATTTATATATTTTCAAAATGCATTTATTCAAATCGCTTAGAATCAGCATAAATAGTTAATTATGAAAACAATTAAATGTATTCAGTTTAAAAGTATAAACAAGGTTAAATCGACTAGGAGTGGACAAGCAATATGAGGTCAATTAGTTAATAATTTTGTATGAGATCAAAATTATTGGGGGATATATATATATTATATATCTATATATATAAACTATATAAAAGCGGGTTATTGTGTATTCAATTATTAGTACTATACCGAAATCTGGCCTGGTTTTTTTTCACTTATGTATGACTGCACACATACATCACATTGTTATTATGTAAAACGTGAATTCTAACCTTTTATCTGTTATATGATGCCATTTTAAATACATAAATCTTAAATTTAAGCCTAAATAGTAATGAAATACTGTAATTTTTATCAGTGAAATGCCCTTCTGCTTTGAAAAACCTCAATATCCGAGCTTCATTATGTCGTATATCTAATATAGTTTTCCCGTACGCTGTGTATTTTCTCTTTCGACTGCGAGTTTAGTCTCGAGTGTCACGAGTGTGGATGTTCCGGAGCGTTCCGAGGAGATAACGCTGTTTGAGTTGGCCTCGGTTTTGTTACAGAAACTCATCGAGCTCTTATCTGGGGAATGTTTGAATTGACTTGTGTTACGAAGTGTTGCGAAGCCAGGGTTAGACGTTAACCTGACACCTACAGCAGCCGCAGAGCAGTATTCAAGAGACCGAAACGCAGCATGTGATGGAGAAATGTACGAGTTTGCCACTCGAGGACAGGAAAGTCGTCAAAACCGGTTCATTTCAATGAAGCGTCGCTGTAGAAGCCTCATTAGAAATCACTAAAATAGTGGGAATGTGATGTAATGTGAACGCCGGCGTGTTTTCCTCCGGCTTGATCTCGAAGTTGATGTTGATATTTGATCATTGTCATCGATAGATCAGACGTCAATGGCGTATTATGGGTTTAACCATAAAACTCAGCAACAGGAATGTACAATTTTGTAGAGAAGAAATATTTTAAGCTAAACATGTTGTATATGGAGGTGGGAAGCGTGACGATACGTTACGGGGGGCTGCTTATTTGGGATTCGTTGTTTAATATACCTTGTACTGCCTTCCAGCGCTTTTTACCGGGAGGAGACGTCCATTTTAAATAGCTATGTTCAAATTGCCTTGCTTTACTTTAAAACTTCTCAGGTTTTTTCCCCATCTTTTGTAACGTAGCATTTCAAGTTAGTCGTGAATGTGATCGTTTCGACTTTTCAGTTCCTTTGTCGAACTTTTTGAAAAAAAAAAAAAATCACATGTATTCGTAATGTTGTGCCATATAGATTCATCAAATGATTGAATATCAATACTTGTTATGAAAAAACACACACACACACTCTTCGATCTTGATACCAGAGACGTTTTAACGCAATGAAATTTGTTAAAGCTAATGCCTTCGTCACGTACAAATTTCAACGATGACAAATAAAAATAAATAAATTAAAACGATCACCGACCTCGGTGTCATTCTTTTATACATTCGGTGTTTCAAAAGCTCTAATGTTAAAAACAAACAGACATTCAATACTATAAAATGTCAAGTACCTATAAAAAGCGTTAGAGCGGTCTGCGACCCAATGAATCACATCATAGAAAACGGTCATGGGTGTATTCTGATCTGCGAAGAGTGCGAGAATATACTGTCTCACATGTGGAAAATGATTTTTCCAAATGCAAAAATTGACTTTATTCCTAACATTCTTAAATTAAGAGCATTTTAATTGTTTCTGAAAAAATGTATCAATTTATAAAAACTAAGAAAAAAAACATGTACCAAGGGGTTAATAAAATAGACTTATGTAAAAGGAGACCACGTATTGTTTTACTCCTTGGCAGATCACTTGTTCATGTTTTAGCACAGAAGTGCCCACCATTGATATATATCTCGCCACGGGAAGACATCTGTATTTAAGAATGTTTAGATATTTGCACAGGAAAACAAGACAAAAACTGAGGAAGGACATTGTTGCAAGGCTTTAGAGTTTAAAAACACATTTCAGTGCTGACATGAAAAAGACAAGTAAAATTGCACAGCAGTTCATCAGATGTAACTATAAAACCCAATGCTTGAGTGTAGTCTGAAAATGGAGGAAATCTGTCAAGCTGATAGTTTGAGAAAGTTCAGAGAGTTCTACATGAAAACCTTTCCTGGCTCAATGTGAACTATAAAAGACGCCTTCCTGATTTTCCTTCTGCAAGAATTCCATTAAGCAAACACGAGACGGCACATTTCATACTGACATGTCAAATAAATCCTGCCATGCTTTCATCTTTCTCTCTGTGGACACTACTGATGGTGCGTCTAGAAGCTCATTTGATTCTGTTGAAAGTGGAATGAAGGACAAGTCACTTCTCATCTGAGCCACTGCACCATATTGGTACTGACTTAGTAAAAAACTAAAAATTACGTAACACAGAATCTTCATGTGTGACCAAATGAGACTCCTGTTGGTTTGGCTGTGGAGATGATCTTACGGTTGGGGTGAACTTGCATGAAGTACGAAATATAACACCTTATATAGAATAAAATTTGATTTACTGAGTTTACTCCTGTTGTTTATAAGGAGATTTGGGGTAAAGTTCACAAAATGGTCAAGAACATGCCAGCAAGTCATACTGCACCCAAAAATTAAAAGATCCAAAAGAAATTAGATTTTGCTTTAAGAAAATGAATAGAATTCATTCCAATCAGAATTTTTTTGCATTATGATATTTGATCATAAACACCATTTTCCATCCAAATTCTCACTATTATAAATGCACAAAAAAGCAAAAATTTAAATTGTAAAGGATTTTTACATTGTGACAGTATTTTACCTTTAATGCTGCTCTAACTTAAGAAAAAAAAATATGACCGTAATTTTGTGGTCAACTAAATACAGTAACTGATATTGAGAAATTGAATATATATATAAATATTATTTCTCATGATGGAAAATGGTGTTTATGATAACTATCACAATGCAAAAAAAAAAGAAACACTAAAAAATGGTCCTCAAATAGGGTTTGAAAAAGCCTTTGAATCTGATTATCATTTTCTTAAAGAAAATTGATTTCTTTTAGACGTTTCATTGTTGGGTGCAATATGACTTGTGCAATATGACTTGCGGGCAATTTTTGTGACTTTACCCAAAATATCCTGGAACAACAGGAAGTAAACTCAGTAAATCAAGTGCCCCCTTTATATATATAGGCTCGAGAGTGAATACTCACTAAATAATTATATTATATATTATATCTATATATATATATATATTACACATACAATAATGAATGAGAGTAGTCATGAAAATGTCACAATGTGAAAAATCTTCGATAAAATGGGTTTTATATATGCGCTTATCGGGCTAATTTGGCTGATTCAATGTTGAGTTTGTGATGTGGGGGTCTGTCAGCTGTAGCACGGTTTTAATAAGTTGATTACTAAACTGGGATAATCAGTAGGTTAATGCTATCATGCTATCAATCAAACCACCAGCCACATGAAAGCAACAAAATCACAGATTTTGTGCCATAAAGCAGCATTCATAATCCACATTAAAATTCTTAATGAATGGTTTAAAGTAAAAAAAAAGTGGCACTTAATTTTATCCATTAAAAATGTATTTGATCAAGCAGGGGAATGAGGCCAGACCTAAAGGGGAGTTTGCAAAGGATTGTAAAAATCACCAGCACACACTTTTGAAGAGGTGTTTTGACTGGGACTGAAGGTCAAGTTCACCCTCAAGCATCTCCACATATTCAAATGATAACACTTCTAATTCTATCAATTGCCGTAACCTTTTATCCTGTAATGTTACTTGGCATTAAATTTTCTGCATTATCTGTTAGCAAGACTGCAACAGTAGCTTAAAACATCGACTAAACAGCCTTAATATTAGCCAATTGCTTGTGCAACTTTACTGACATCACCCAAGTTCTTCATTTTCATCAAAGATTAAATAAAAAACACAAGAATACCATACACCAATGAGTTTTGCACAACATGACAAGTAACATGTATAAAGAAAACCAGGCTCACCCGAGAAGGAAAACTGATCTTAATGCTTGCTGAGGGATAGATGTTTAATTTTGAACTCTTCACGTCCATTGTCGGCAATTCACCATCTAAAACACTGAAGGTATATTAGGATCATTCAAATCTGTACACTGTTGCAAGGGAAACCCTCCTTGTGTTCACACAGCTGGCTGACTATAACCTAAAAAAATTACTCTGAGTTGAACCCACGGCCATAAAAACAGCATTAATAAGCCATTTCACTCAGATTTGTTGTCGTTAGGGACGAACCCCCAATGATTATTTAGTTTTAATTTAGTTTGGGGCGGGTGAAGGGAGGCTTTTTACCCCCCAAAGGGAGGATGATGAAAACTATGCTTTGTTGCTACTGACAACCATTTCCTCCAATCATCAGACTTAATGAAACCGAGATTTGGGCTTTGCCAAGTCATTATCAGGCTGCCATGCTAACTGCTTACCCCTCCCTGTTCTTCAAAGAGGATGCTCCGCTCCAATGCCCCACTGATTAATACAGTGATTAGGGAAGCAAAAGGTCACGGTTCCCTTCTACAGTTCATTAGGACCAAAAATGCAAAATGTCGTGCACTCCAAGTGTAAACAGCGAGAGGAGAGCAAGAATTCATCATATTAGCAAGAGGAGAATTTGTCAGGGCTACACGTTGCGTTTCTCACTGACAGCTGGCCAGGTTTCAAAACAGATCTCATGCATATTAATGACAATGCAGATTACACGTGATTAATCATTCATGAGGATGTGTGACCGAAATCAAAATGCATAGGAAGGGAGTCGATTCTGTCGTTAATGCTAAAAAATATCAGTAGTAGTGCAGTTTAGGCAATTCAGATTGGTTCTTTTATACTTGGAGCATTTTCCTGTCGACTTCGTCTGATTGCTTTATAATGAATGGATCAAATGCCAACCATCAGACCAGAGGCGGCCAGCATCAGTCTAAATCATTTGAACAGCATGGAGAACAAGCTTTAGGCTTTATTTCTGCCAGGAATGCATTTATCATCATCATACCCCGGTTTAATTTCTCAGACCAGCTTTTTTCAAAGTAGTTATTTACCTAGCTACACCTCAGTAGCGGTTTCATTGCTCATGTCCTTGGTTTTCCCTTCTCACTCTCACTCTCAAGAGAGCATGTGTTATTTTCTGGGCAGAAACGCTGCCAGTCGCTGCTTCTTTATGGGCAGTATATGAATCTCCTGGGAGCTTACTTTCTTCAGTTTGATGCCTCTGTTTTTAGAGATCTTTTTGAGTGGGTCACTGGATTCTCCTCGCTGATCCACTGGGACCCTGGGAAGTGTGGCGAAGCCCCCTTGACTGGCATCACGTTTGATGGAAAAGTTCTTTGTAGAAACGCCTGATAATCCTTTTAGCTTGCTGCAGAAAATGGCAGGCATGGCGTCTTTGACCGACACAATGACTTTGGCAGTCTGCGACGTGCTGACGATCTCGATGTTGCCGCTTCCGGTGAGCGCAGAGTCATGTAGCGCCCCAGCCACTGTGCTACCGTGACCGCTGTCTACCACCCACTTGTGCTGTCTGCTGAACTCTAGAGATGCTAAACCACTTAGCAGCTTGGTGTCTAGCTTCGGCGTGCAGTCTACTGGCCGGAGAACCCCAAGAGTCAAAGCCCCACTGCTAACATTGTCCCCCAGGTGGCACACCCTCTCCCGCTCCGGGGCCAATGGCCCATATGTGCTACAAGTCTGGATGCATGTCTTTCTTATACTAGGTATAGACAAATCAAGGACACTGTCTTGCTGAAATGGCTGGATCCCTTGTGGCACATCAACATGGATTGAAGGATGAGGTGCCCTTATGGATAAATCTAGCACTTCTCCATCTGTCACTAAAGGGGACGAGCAAGAGCGAAGAGACTGTTGGACTACTGCCATTTCCTTGCTGGTAAATGTCAAATGAGGGGAGATGTCACTAGGTGAAGTCTGTGTGCTTTTGCTTGAAGTACAAGCTGGTTTAGGGACGTCTACCTCTACCTTGGAGTCCTTGCAAGTGGAGACCGGGAATGGGATTGGCACTGGGATTGGAAGAGGCATTGGAAGTGGGATCACAACAGGATAGGGGACGAGCAAGGTGGCTGGAGGCACCAGAGGGGCTAGTGGAGAGCTGTAGGGGTGCGAGAGAGGCAGAGGAGGAAAGAATGCAGAGGCAAGGTCAACTTGCGGGAAAGACGCTGGGTGGCAAGTGGGAGAAGAGTTGCCTTGGCCAGGGAAGAGGTCCTGCAGGATGGCTGCAAAGTTAGGGTTCTGAAGAAGAGTCAGTAGACTAGTATCCAACACTGGATTTGTGCCTTTCTGGTCCAGGACTGGAGGTGCTCCAAGAGCAAGAGAAGGGTTCTGGCACAGGATGCTGTTCTGCAGCGGCAGGGCAGGACAAGTTGCCGTTTGTTGAAGCAATTGATGATTCAAATGTTGGAGGACTTGTTGTTCCAAGACCAGAGGTAGGGACACAGGACCCTGACTAGTCATCAGGTACGAAGTGGCCCCTGATTGTCCGACTTGAGGGGCAGCTGGTCCAGCAAGGATTGGCAATACTACTGGACTCTCCCCTAAGCAGATTGGCTGGAGCACAGTTGTAGCAACCTTCAGGGCAACACCGTTGGGAGACTCAGCAGCCGGGGTCACCACCGGGGTGGCTTGTATCGTTAGTAGGGGCGACAGAGATCGCTTTGTTATGGTTGGAGAGCTGACATTCCATGTCTCGGGTGAAATAATTGGAGTGGTCTCCCCTTCCAGTTTCCCAACTGCATCAGTGGCGGCGGATCCACCATTGCAGACCTCTTCCTCAGGGTTTGCCATGTCTACGGCTACAGAATCTTTGTACGGCTCTTCCATCATGTCTTGATTATGTAAATCTCTTTCAGGTGCTGCAAGTAGAGGATTTCATGGTTTTCTTCAGCACAAAACCTAGAATCAAATGGGAGAAGTGGATTAGTAGTTGGCAACAACTACATGTGTCGATGTAAACCACAATACTCAACATAGTAATTGTTGGTAAACCTTCATAATCTGTTAGATCCTTACCTGTCCTCTATAACTTTAATACCCCAAGCTAACAAGGGACCAAGGAGGCATTGTTTCCTTTCCTGCTAAAAGTTCAACCATCTGTTTTTGTCCACCAAGAGCTGTAAGCTTTTAGAATGACGTCATGAAAACGAGAGTGGATTCGCAGACACAAACACAGAATTATGGGAGACACCAGAAGAGAGTTTACAAAGACTTCTCACAGGAGCCTTTCTCACAGACAGACTGCTTCGCTGGCTTGGGATGGGAGGAAAGAGAGCATGGGGGAGGATTTGATGAAATTACGTCGCACAGTGCCTGGGTTTATTTGTTTATGAGCCAGCGTTAGTGTGGAGTTTATTACACAAAATGCTGCCAAGACTATGAAGTGAACCTCCCTCTGGCAAACACACAGCGAGTGAAAGAATTCCAGAGAGACAGAAAGGAGGAAAAAGAGAGTACCTTGAAGAAGAGAGAAATGGGAAGAAATAAAAAGAGCAAGGGAGGGAGAGAAAAGCCAAAAACGTGAGGGAAAAATGATCAGGGGATTCAGAAATGGGTGCAATCTTTCAAAGAAACAACTTTCAAAGCAGCAGATTTTCAGTCTGCGTTAAGTACCCATTAAACATTGCAATGTTTTTTTTGCAAACAGGATGACCTGAACACGTGCACCAACCACAAACAACACTAAAACCATCTTTTGCATTTCTGTTTTCACTACCAAAAACATTATCAACAATTTTATCTGCAACAATTCCAAAAGCATAGCAGCAGAAAAGTATACATTTTCTCTGTCAGTAAATCATACCAAAAACTACATGTAATGCTGACAAAGGTTGGAGGGCAGGCTCATGCTAGCACAGCGAGAACTGCCTTATCTGTATTTTTTCAGGCAAGCTGCAAAACAAAAGAAAGCTGCCAACTGATTTAGGACCAAATTGTGTCCCAGGGTGAATTTCAGAACCACTTCTAAAGCACTGAATTTCCATTCCCGTACTGACGGAAGAACAGTGGAAAAAGTCAGATAAGGAAGCAGACGGCCTTGACACATCTGCTCCTCTCTGATTACTCAGTGACAGTGTTTCTCACCGACCCTAAATCAACCCTCAATCGGTGAGTGCTGCGGTTTAGAAACACTGATCCTAGATCAGACCTCTCCAAGTAGTCACACGTGACTTCTAAACTGCCTTGCAGATTTTTGGGGGTTTTTGTCTCAAATTATATTGTGAAGCATATTCTGTGCACATTTTGTGAATTTTCGGACATTCCAAGCAGCTAAATAAATTCACTGTTTGCACATTTACATGCAAAATTAACTCTCCGCTCTCCTGCTTTATCACCTTTAGTGTCCTTGCTGCAGCCCTGTGTTGAGTAGCATCACATGTGTGAGGTGCATTTTTCCCCCATCAGTCTTTGCACAAACATGTCTTTAATTTAAAATTAGTCTTAGTCTCCGCATTCTCTATGCCAAAGACGCTGAGTGATGTAACTTGGCTGGAAACGGCGCGTTTGTTTAAGTCTTTGGAAAACAAACACATGCTTCAAATGCTACCCAATTACAATCTATGAGAGGAACAGCCAAAAACTTGGAAATAAATCCTGAGCGGGGATAAAAGTCGATAAATTACAATCTAGCATTGGAAAGCCAACAAGGTGGGTCGCCAAACCCTCTGTATGATTTGTTTCTGAGATACTGCATTCCAGATGGGCTTTCTGTGGGCTGACGGATTCCTGCAGTGTGAGACAGTTAATGCAAACAGCATTACAGAAGCACGAGCGTGTGTGTTCACAGCAGCAGGTGAGATCGGTTAGATCTCAACACTAAATCAGAGCTAAAAACTTTACAGATAAAAGAACCACCAAACACACCATCTGCTGTTGCTGCATCTTAAAGGTTATGCAACAATAAAATGTAGAAAAAATTTTCTCATGTGACTGATTCCCTTTGCCAAGCCATTAGAGCTAAATTATATAATTATATAATTAATTATCTTAAGAAATGTCTAGGTCAAACTTCACCCTAAAATCAAAATTATTCTGGATAAAGAATATTACCTTATACACATTAATATCTGAAATATAACTTCTGATTTTTTTTTCTGGATATATCATACCCAAGAAGAATATTTTAGAATATGACTAACTTTATCTGTCACTACAAAAGCATGTGGCTGGCAAACAAAAATGCAAAAAAAGACAGAAGCAGATGTGAAACTTCCAATTGCAATGATAGCGTTTACTGGAGGTGTTTCATACGGATAAAATGAAGTGAATTTTGAGCTTTGATGCCGGTATGATCTGGAATGTGATGATTAACACTGTCTAGACGGGAAGCATCAAATGCTCACTAACATGGACAAATCTGCTACGAGCTTGAGGTTAGACTTCGGCAATACTGAAATAAAACTAAAATCCTACTTGGA
>JADLZN010011889.1:22500-217000 GCA_018155175.1 Sinocyclocheilus anophthalmus | reverse complement strand
GAGATATCGTCCCACATTGAGTTGAAGGTGCTTGCACTTGGCTTGAGGTTTTTCCGTCTCGCTGCTTTCTCGCATTGCAGAAGTGTGAATAAATGGTTTCTAAATTAGCATTAATGTGGTTATCTGCTGTGTAGCTCTTTCCTCTTTCTGATATTTGATATGCCCTTGCATAATAGGTTCATATAATCTCATTGTAAGACTTGATTGTTATTCTGCATTAACAGAACAATCTTTGACCATGAAATGATTTCTCTCACCAGATTTTCGTAATCGGTAATTTGCTTACAAAAACATCCATAGACAAGCACATTTGAGGAACGGTGTCTGTTAGACCAGAAACACACAAAATGAATCTGTTGCAAGCACACAGTCCTGTTGTATACTTAACATTCCATTACTGTGACCGTAACAAACATCAACAACTTTCAATGTATTTGCCCGTGTGTCACCACTAAATCAAATCTTAGTGTGTGTCTGTTATTTACGGTAATCTAGCTTTACAAATATTTGTTTGTTTTGTGAAATGCGCTTTTGCACATTTCCTCAACACCTTTTACCTATACCACTGAGTCAGCGACACACTAGATCCATGTTCGCGAGGTAGGCCTCCCATGCGTTCGACCTGTGACAATAGAGTAGCTTGCATCCATATTATCTTTTATCTTGTATCAAAAGAGAAACCGAATAATGACAAGGAGTAGAGAGGGAAAAACAGAAGTCAGAAAAAAAGAGACCTGAAAGTGAAGGAGTGAATGATTGAGTATCTGCAAACATTCCATTCTTGTTAAATGCTAACTGCGTAACTCTTGATGGGCGGAGTTAAGTAGTGATTAAAGGAGGGTTATGTGTGCAGTGTGTTTGGTAAAGGTGTGTATTTATTATTTGTGTATATATTCCTATATATGGGGCACCTCCTACTGGTGCTTTTGTGTAATTACAGGCAGTTTTTAAATGTGAGGGGGAAAAAAGACGCTTAATCAGGGAAATCTGTGTCCTTAAAAAAATATATTTTCTTATTTATTGCTGCATTGGCATAAAACTTTTTTTTCCCCCGCTTCTTTTCCCAATAAATTGCTGGTAAAAAAGGTGCTTAGCCTTCTTAAAATTTCTACAGCTAAACTGAACTATAACTACATTTTTTTCCATGTTTACAAAATGTGAGACGTGTCTAAATGCAGATTTATTTTTCCATCATTGAAAATAGAATAAACAAATTAATTATGGAAAATGCTGAACTAAAAAACATCTTTAACACATTGAGTTTTAGCTATTGATGCATGCCAATGTATTTAGTTTTATCTTCTTTTCTTGCAATAGCTTTAGTATTATTGGTTGAATTGTTGAGCTTGACATATGCAGCCAATAATAAAATCTTGTATAAAAAGTTAGGAAATCTGGAATGAGATTATTTACGCTCTGGAAAAGGTCCAAATGACTTTTTGGGTGACATCATTTTAAGGAATGCTAAATAAGAAATCATTTGCTAACCGCAAACGGTTGCATGCAAAATGTGGCGCAGAGCTAAATGTGATGTTTTCGGTAGTAAAGTAGCATCAATGTAATATGTGACCTTCTACGTCTCTGTTTTGCAGGATCTGCAGATCTTCTACTCGTACCTCCATGGCATGGAAGCGCTGTCCAACTTGAGGGAACACCAGCTCAGGTACGAGACCACGGTGTGTGTGCGTGAGGGGACTTTCATTACTACATTACAGAAGGAATGTGCTCAACACTGTTTATTTCACCTGCAGGTTGATGTGTGAGACAGTTCGATATGAACAGCATGAAGCTAATGAGGTTTTATACTAGTGAGTATCCAAACACACACGCACTCAATACACTCTCACAAAGGCTGTGAGAAAATGTATCTCTATCTAGGTCAGTTTGTCAGAGGTTTACATTAAAGTCACAATGATGATTTTATGCGCGCACACACGCATCTGCTCACTCTCCATCTCTCTCTATCTCAGACACAAACACACACCGACATCTGTCTAGTGCTCAGTTAAGCTTCTAAAGGCTTGAATATAGACACACTCTGCTTGTTAAAATGAAACATTATGTTCAAGACCCCCTGTTTGCTTGGGTTACTGCTGATACAATTAAAGGAATGTTCCAGATTTATTAGAAGTTAAGCTCATCAGCAGTATTAGTGACAATATCTATTACCACAGAAAATATTTTAAAAAGTATAAAAAGCAGTTACACTAAGCACATGGAGCCAGGCAATAAAGATTAAAATACACACCGTTTCAGAAGTATAACCACAGGACATGTTGGCACGAGACTGTGATAAAAATCATTCGTTGATCTTGGCTGTGTAAAGTTTGTTATATCCAAACTTTTGACTTCATTGTCATGGCGAAGTAACTTTGTTAAACTGTTAGTGTGCCAGAAAGGCGTTGGGACGTGTTGAAATTGTTTTTTGCTAGTTTCGCTTGACACAGGTTATCAATTTCATGGCCTGCACCACTGGGTGTAAATAGCAATGCAATTGTGCCCAGTTGGTGCCCATGGGCCTGTGGTCTGAAAACGAGGTGTTTCAGGCGCATTGTTGGGCGGTTGCTATTTTGAGGCCACTGAAATAGTCTGCGCATTGCCCAACAAAAACCTGGTATACAGTCATGGCCCAATTTTTTTTGTTAAATTAAGGCGCGTCCACTCTGACTATTACACACACAGGGACTCGCAGCAACACACAAACATGCCAAATAAAAAAAATGAAAGGATTACAATGTAAAAAATTATTATTGTGCCCTGCAGAATGGTCTGCTCATGTGCTTTAACCTCGCGCACGAGCAGATCCATTCCCTCACTAGAGAAGCGTTCAGTCTTTGCTCTTGCAAATCCCGCCATGTAAATAGTGAATCAGGCATGGTGCAAGCGCAACTGGCTTTAAAAGGGAATGGGAGATGAGACTCTGACTGGTTTATTGCACGTTACGCCCAAAAAACTCATTAAGAGAATAGGGACAACCCTTTTAGACCATGCGCCAGGCGCGCCAACCATTTTTCCCGTGTTAAACTAGCAAAAGTGGATTCGGAAACACACCCTAAGTGCACCTGCGCCTTGCGCTTTAGACCATGCACTTAGATCATTAAAATATGGCCCTTGAAATGTTTCGACAGTCCAGAGGTTTTTGCTGTCAAAAAGTTGGCTTGTTAAACTATTGATATTCACTCTTCTGTTTGATTGTTTGATGAATTTTTATCACTTTCTCCAATTCAGATGGACTGAAACCCAGTGTTGTCATTTACACACCTGATTCTATTGACAAAGACAGAGTCTCTCTGGTGTGTGAGGTCACCAGCCCTAAACTTGGCAATGTCAATATCATGTGGAAAGTGGGTGAACAGCCTTACATAAAGGGCTCAACCAGCACTCCCATCCATCAACGGGACTCCACATCTGTTCTCAGCATACTAACAATATCAAAACAACAGTATGAAAAGTGCAACACCATCACCTGCTCAGTCATACATGCCAACATGAATAATAGAAGAAATCCATTACAAGTTTCAACATCCCAAAGCAAACAGCCAGAGATATCATGTGATTAATGTACAAGTACTGGACCAAATGATCATCATGACATTTACCTGTTGTTCACTTGTGTTCTCCAGCGCTTCTGTCCTGTTGCTCTCTTGTCAGATCATATATCTTTGTTGTTTTTGTGTGTTCTGTGTATATCTGTATCACTGAACTGCATGGATCAAACATAAATGACAAATTACAGTCAACACTGTTTAATTTGTTATTGGATGCAAATTAAATATGGTCACATGAAAGCATAGTCTGCATAATATAGTATGAAAAATCAATAGTTTTCAAGAGAAAAAATTTGAATGTGTGATACTTAAATTTGCTCAATTGTTTTGTTCTGTGTTTACTGTTCATCTTTATTTGATTTTGTTGTTTTACAATATTAAAGGTGCAGTGTGTAGCGGTGATGTTGAGAATTGCAATAAATGGATTAGCCCCTCCCCCCGCCACTCCCTTTGAGAAGCTACTGCAGACACAGGACAAAGATGTCTCATCTGAGACTCTGAGCAGAGAAAAGTATCAGAAGTATCCACTTTTAAAAATGTGACAATACCAGCAATTATTCACACACTCAACAGATATGACTGTGATTGGCTACAATGATCATTGCTTCACACCTAATATATCTGCTCATAGACGTATCCGCTGATAGATGCGGCTTTCAAATGCTCCTGTGTGTATCTGTGTAAGCACTCAGTGAAAAGCGTGAAGCAATGAAAACCAGTCCAAAACTGTTTCTTTTCAGGAAACAAAAAAAAACCTGTATTTTTTTAATAATTGTAGGTAATTGAAAAGTACAATACTAACAGTAAAAAAGACTGCTACCATCCATTCTTGAGCTGAATGTAAAAACAAAGTGTGTGTGATATCCAGCACTTAAAGGGGTCCTATGATGCGATTTCAATTTCCTTTCTCTTTGAAGTGTTACAAGCTCTTGGGGCATAAAGAAGATCTGTCAATTTGCAAAGACTAAAGTCTCAAATCCAAGAGATATTCTTTATAAAAAGTTAAGACTAGTCCACGCCCTCCTAAAACACCTCATTCAAACACGCCCCCACATGTCTACGTCACGATGTGGGAAGATTGCATAACGCCGCCCAAATGTTCACAAAAAAGAAAGAAGGCGTAACTTTTATTAACGCTGTAGTATTGTTGTTGCCGCCGCAATGTCGTGAAGGCGCTGTGTGTTTCGTTGTGAAAGCTAAACTATTTTGTTTGGTCTTCCAAAAGTGGACGATATCTGCTTTGTCATGCCTGGTGCTGATCTGTGCTGGTCGCTGAGGAAGTACATCAACTTCGCGCTGTGGATCGCCAGATCGGCTTTATCTTCCAGCCCGGGTTGCTCATGTGGTTGCGCAAGCCTGCCTGCCGTCTCAAGCCCACCGGCTGCCGCTGTGTTTCGTTGTGAAAGCGAAACTACTTTGTTTGGCCTTCCAAAAGAGGACACGACTAGAAATCAGTGGTTAAGTTGTATTTACAACACTGTTCCAGAACACTTCAAACCAAATATTCAGATGTGTGCAAAGCATTTTACGGAGGACGAGGACTGTTTACTGATTCTGGTAGAGTAGACTACAATCCCGGATGTTCTGACTCAAAGACTGTAAGTATGTCTTTTATATTTAAAGAGTTTTTATATTTTATATATTTAAAGTGAGTTTTTGGGCAGTGTAGAATAAGGCTTGTTGTTTGTCATTTCTCCAATCACAAATGCAGACATGGTTTTATGTTTACGCGGCGCGATGCAACGCAACGCGTAAAAAGACAGTATAAGTCATTATAATCCATAATTATGTCCCCACTGGATGCAACGAATGCCTCGTTTATAATGGGTTTTCATGTTTTGGAATCAGCGCTTCGGCCGGACAGAGCATCACAGTATGGTGAGGGGTGAAACAGTTCCGTCAAACGCTTGAGGTATTCGGCCAATCACAACGCACTGGATAGCTGGCCAATCCCAGCACATCTCGCTTTTTCAGACCAATGTGCTTTGTAAAAATCGACACGTTTCAGAAAGGCGCGGCATAGAGGAGAAACAATAATGTACAGTATGTGGAAAATAATGTGTTTTTTTAACCTTAAACCGCATAAACACATTTCATTACACCAAATACACAAAATACTGTTCTTTTTAGCAGCATCATATGACCCCTTTAAAAGAATTCTCTTCTAAATGAGCACCGTTCTTATTTCGCTCTGCATAAAAATGTTTTGCTAAGAACGAACCGAAATGAAAACATTTAGCTTTTAATCTGTGTATTTAACAGCCTGGGAGTCCTTCCCAGGGCAGTACCTTGCCTCACCGACTAAAATCAGGGTGCCCACTACGGAGACGGCACCAGAGGTGAGGGGGCACAGTGACCGAGGTGGCCGGGCCGGGCCCCCTCAGGCCCCCCCGTGGCGCCGACGCTGCGTGACAGCACTGGATAGAGAAATTAGTTAATTTACAAGCTTCCTTACAAACGGGGGCATAGTTATTATTATTATTATTATCATAATTATTATTTACTCTTACAGTTACGTGATGCGTTTCTGATCTCAAATTGTAGATTTTTACTTCTTACAGTTTATAAATGTGTGAATTTCTGTCATGATGGTTCTTTTCCATAACACTGAATGTTTTAAACATAAACTTAGAACGTTACAAAGGTAATAAAGAGTTGGTTATTATTATTAAGTCTCTTTCCGGCTCAGGCTGCATAGGTTAAGTTTATGGGGCTGTCACGTGATGAAAGAACGACTCAAACCCGAAGACTGGAGAGATGAACTAATCAATTATTTTTCCGGCTCAGACTGCATAGGTTAAGCTTATGGGTCTGTTACGTGATGAACGAACGACTCGGAAAAAACCGAAGACTCGAAACAGGTGAACTACATAGACTAATTCCAGTACAGAACCTATAGAATATTGCGCATGCGCGACTGAACGAATCACCCCCCGAGACGACTCGTTCTTCCCAAGTCACATTAAAGATTAGTTCAAAATGAACGAATCGTTCAAGAACGACCCAAAACAATTTGATAGCCATATTAAATTATTATCCCAGGGGAAAACTGTTACTAATGAGGGAATTAACTGAACTGTTAGTGTTCACAACTATCATCATACGAGCTTTTAATAATCTTTTTTTTTAAAATAATGTAATTTAACCAGGAGGAATAGGTCTATATTTTGGTTTGGGGGATCGGAATCGCGCTGCGCTAACACAGAAACTTCAGGCGCACAGAAACTTGTCGTCAACGACGCGCCCCACAACTTTAATAAGAAGTAGCTTATTGTAATGGAGGCCAGCTGGTAGGTGCTCTGCAGGTAAACCTCACTCCCCTGATCTCAAGAGGCCACACTAGCGGGGGGGGGGGGGAACCCTTATTGGGGCTTTTACAAAAAAACGGCTGCGGTCCTTGACTCCTTGTTAGTGCGCCGGAGATATATCCATCTGGATCTAGGGGGGCTTTCGCGGGGGAAAGTGTACAAACGGGCTGGTAAAAGTATCAAGCTACAAGCTTTCAGACCATTAAAAAAGGCGCGGCTGACAGAAGTAAGCCAATCCTCTGCATGTTTGCAATTTTCAGGGCTAATCGAACACCACTCCAAACAAAAAAAAAGCCAGAAAATCTTCCATGTGGAAAGTGTGGAAAAGAGTTTAACTATGAGTTCATACTGGAGAAAGAAGCATGTGGAAGAGTTTCAGAATAAAAGGACACCTTACAAAGCATATGAGTTCATACTGGAGAGAAACCATTCAATTGTGGTCAATGTGGAAAGAGATTCACAAACTCAATAAACCTTAAGGTGCACATGAACATCCACACTGGAAAGAAACCTTACAAGTATTCACACTGCAACAAGAGATTTAATCATTTAGTCAGGAGACCTGAAAACACATGAGAGGATTCACACTGGTGATAAACCATTCACATGTGATCAATGTGGAAAGAGTTTGGACATAAAAAAAGAACACCTTACGGATATGAGAGTTCAGACTGAAGAGAAGAAACGGTCACTTGGATCAGTGTGGACGAGCGTCAAACAATCATAAACTTTAAAGGGGTCATATTATGTTGCTAAAAATAACATTATTTTGGGTATTTGATGTAATTAAATGTGTTTATGTGGTTTAAAACACATTATTTTCCACATAATGTAAATTATTGTTTCTCCTCTATGCACCGCCCTTCTGAAATGCGTAGATTTTTACAAAACTCATCATTCTGAAAAGCGAGGTGTGATCTGATTGGCCAGCTATCCAGTGCGTGTGATTGGCCGAATACCTCAAACGTGTGAAGGAAATGTTAAGGGTCATGACCATATTGTATCCTTGCTGCAACTACATGTGACGGACCCCGGGCTGGACTCCGCTTCGTCCACGGTGAAAGCCGATCCGGCGATCCACAGTGCGAAGTTGAAGTATTTCCTCAGCGACCAGCACGGATCAGCTCTAGGCATGACGAAGTGATATCATCCTCATTTGGAAGGCCAAACAAAGTAGTTTCGCTTTCACACGGAAACACACAGCGTCTCCCCGACATGACGGCGGCGGCAACATTATTACAGCGAGAATAAAAGTTACGCTTTTTTTTTTTGCGTGAACATTTGGGCGGCGTTATGCTAATCTTCCCACATAGTGATGTAGATATTTGGGGGTGTGTTAGAACGAGCCGTTTAGGTAGGTGTGGCTGACTCTTAAACTTTTATAAAGAATATCTCTTTTGATTTGAGATTTGTCTTTGCAACTTTACAGATCTTTTTTATGTACTAAGAGCTTGTAACACTCCAAAGAGGACAAGGAAAATTTAAATCGCATCATATGCCCCCTTTAAGGATCACATGAACAAACACACTAGAGATGCTGTACACGTCATCAATGTGGAAAAACATTTTTGAGGGCTTCAGTCCTGAAGAATCACCTGAGAGTTCATACAAAGGAGAAGCCGCATTCGTGTTATTTGTGTGGAAAGAGTTTTTCACGTCTACAATTTTTAAATGTTCATCAGAAAATATATACAGGTGTGAGAGAGTACAGGTGCTTTGAGTGTGAAAAGACTTTTAATTTAGCGAGCCGTTTAAAACTGCATGAGAGGATCCACTCTGGAGATGTAAAATATGGTCATGTGGAATATGTGGTACTAATAAACAGCCAATATGTTACAAATATTCATGCTAATAAGCAACTAGTTAATAGTGAGAATTGTTCCCTATACTTACCGAAAAGAGTTATTTAAAGTGCATTAAGCTACGAAAGAGACGCTGTTCTCCAGGCGGATATCTGTGCTAGTGCTCCGAGACGGAGCGGAATGCTATCAAAGTACACTTTGGGCTTCAAGTGTGCAACTAAACGGTAATGACTTAAGTAGCTTTAATAAGCATTAATATATCAGTTTATACAGTAAAGACTATACAATGTTATTTTTTTATTTGTTTAATTTATTCAGTTTCTTTTGCAGGCAATTTCTTTTTACCAGAATACGACTGCTAGACCTTAGTTAACCTAATAAAGTTTTTTCTTTGATATGAAAATCATATTTAAACTTTATGCATATAAATCTTAAACAATAAAGATGCCTTTATGCTGGTGCATTTGCATATAAATGTTTGATATTCATTTGTTTTTATAATAGTAATTTGTTTCTTTGCTGTAGATTTTTAGATTACAGAATATAAAGCCATTAAGTTTTTTCTCCATAAAAAACTGACAAGAATACCGTTAAAAGTATTATATCGATAAGCAGTATCGTAAGAATAGTAATACTGTTCAAATATTAACGATAACCATCTCTTTTGTAAGTCAGAAAGGAGAGAGATCCATCTCATTAGTTTCCACTTTCACTTCGTTCATTTTTATATTTGCTTTAATTAACACATTGTTATCTTTACTTTTTATATTTTATCAACAACTTTTATTTGTCCCCCGATTGTATTTGTATCAGGAAAATATCATTTTTAGCATTTTAGTTTTAATATCTGACAGCCATGAAGTATTGAAGTAATGAAGCAAGCCATGTTTTGTTTTTGGACTTTTCTGTGTTAACTTTCTCAAATATAAGATTTATTTAATAAACTATATTTTTCTCCCCACATGAATGATACGGCTGTTTGTCTACATTAGTATACCTTATTTTTCTTTGATGTGTTGTTTTTATAGATGTCTTGTCATTTTAAATAGAATTTGGCGCGCTTTTTGATGATCTGCCATTGATCGCGCCGCGTGGCGATGCCGTCATCACTAGCGTGCGTTCACTCAGTCAGCGTAGAGTCTTCTAAGGTGAGCGGTTCACGGTATTTCACATAATTAAAACAGCTGTAAAACACACTTTACACAGTATGTTTATGCAACAGTATACAAGGTCATTTCTGTCTTGTTGCATCGAACAGCGTTGATTTGAGTTGCTGCACTAAATACTGAGAATAAGGACAGGGCTGTGCAGAGACCTTTGGAGGGGCAGGTGCTCAAAGTATAAAAAGGGCACATGGAACACGGCTTTAAAGTCGGCATGAAATCAAAATTGAAAATTCTTATTTTTTTAATGGAATACTGTAGTGTTTATTATAAATAATTTATCCGTGCACTTCATTATTTTTTTAAAACTCGTGTGCCCTCGTAATCTTTAATCAAAAACGTTAACCTCCCCTCCCCCTCAAAAAGACTCATCTTCTCTTCCGGTCACGAGCTATGGCGCAAGGGCAAAGCTAGTGACGTTAGGGGTAAACAACAGGTGGAAAAGCTGAAGCTGATGCTTCACTTTAGAGAAAGAATCAATGCAGACCGTGCTGAAAGCAAGCCATGGGGAGGAACACACCTTAAAAATGAAAAGGATATTAGAATCAGAATCAGAATGAGCTTTATTGCCAGGTATGTTTTCACATACGAGAAATTTGTTTTCATGACAGTGACAGTACAGAAACAGATAATAAAAGAAGAATAAAAAATAGAACAAGTAAATAAGGAATAACAATATATAAATTAACAATTGTATGTGCAGGTATATTACAATAGACAGTTGTATGTAAAGGTATATTATGTGCAAATTGAAATGTAGAATGAGTGTGTGTGTTAGATAAATAAGTGTATGAGTATATAAATAGTGTTGTGTGTTCCACAGTTATTGTCAAATGTTCATGAGATGTATTGCCTGAAGGAAGAATCTGTTCCTGTGTCTGGCCATTCTGGTACTCAGAACTCTGTAGCGTCGACCAGATGGTAACAGTTCAAAGAGGGAGTGTGCTGGATGTGAGGGGTCCAGAGTGATTTTGCCAGCCCTTTTGCTCACTCTGGATAAGTACAGTTCTTGAAGAGAAGGGAGGGTTGTACCAATGATTCGCTCAGCAGTCCGGACTACCCTCTGAAGTCTTCTGAGGTCAGATTTGGTAGCTGAGCTGAACCAGAAAGCTATAGAAGTGCACAGGACGGATTCAATGACTGCAGAGTAAAACTGTATCAGCAGCTCCTGTGCCAGGTTGAACTTCCTCAGCTGGAAGTACAACCTCTGCTGGGCCTTTATAACAATGGAGTCAATGTGAGTGTCCCAATTCAAGTCCTGAGAGATAGTGGTGCCAGGAACCTGAATGTCTCCACTGTCATTAACAGTGCTGTTCATGATGGTGAGTTGAGGGAGAGCAGGGGGGTTTCTCTTGAAGTCCACGATCATCTCCACAGTTTTGAGAGTGTTGAGCTCCAGGTTGTTGAGACTCCACCAGACAGCCAGCTCTTTAACCTCAAGTCTGTAAGCAGAATTGTCTCCATCCTTGATGAGACCGATGACTCTAGTGTCATCTGCATACTTCAGGAGCCTGACAGAGGGGTCTTTAGATGTGAAGTCGTTGGTGTACAGGGAGAAGAGCAGTGGGCAGAGTACACAACCCTGAGGGGCACCAGTGCTGATAGTGAGAGTCCTGGATGTGAGTTTGCCAACCTTACTAGCTGCTGCCTATCTGTCAGAAAGCTAGTAATCCACTGACAGACGGAGGTGGGCACAGAGAGCTGAGATAGTTTGGGCAGGAGGAGGTTTGGGATGATAGTGTTAAAGGCCGAGCTGAAGTCCACAAACAGGATCCTCACATAAGTCCCTGGTCTGTATCGATGTTGCAGGACATAATGCAGTCCCATGTTTACTGCATCGTCCACAGTCCTGTTTGCTCTGTAGGCAAACTGAATAGGATCCAGCAAGGGTCCAGTAATGTACTTCAGGTGGGCCAGAAAGTTTTCAAATGACGTCATAACCACAGATTAGAGCAACAGGCTGTAGTCATTTAGTCCTGTAATTTTGGATTTCTTTGGGATGGGGATGATGGTGGAGCATTTGAAGCATGAAGGGACTTTGCACAGCTCCAGTGATCTGTTGAAGATCTGTGTGAAGATGGGGGCCAGCTGGTCAGCACAGGTTTTCACACAGGCTGGTGTCACACCATCTGGGCATGGTGCCTTTCTTCTCTTGTTCTTTCTAAAGACCTAGCGCACATCATCCTCACTGATCTGAAACATTGGAGTGGGGGAGAGGGGGGTTGCAGGAGGTGTGAATGGTTGTGTGGAGAAGGTGTTCAGGGCGGGTGTGGGGTGTTTTTTCAAAACTGCAGTAGAACTCATTCAGATCGTCTTTCAGTTGTTAATTCTCCACAGTGCTGGGGGATGGTGTCTTGTAGTTGGTGATCTCTTTTAGACTTTTCCACACTGATGCGGATTCAGTGGAAGATAATTTAATCCTTATTTTTACAGAATAATTCCTCTTTGCCACTCTGATATCCTTTTCCAGTGTGTATTTGGCCTGTTTATACAAGACATTGTCCCCATTCCTGCGAGCATCTTCTTTGGCCTGATGGAGTTGTCTGAGTTTTGCAGTGAACCATGGTTTGTCATAGTTGTAAGTTATATGAGTCCTGGTAGGAATGCACATATCTTTACAGAAACTGATATATGATGTTACAGTCTCGGTGAGCTCGTCCAGATCGGTGGCAGCAGCTTCAAAAACACTCCAATCAGTGAGGTCAAAACAAGCTTGTAAATCCTGCTCTGCTTCATTAGTCCATCTTTTTCCAGTCCTTAATACAGGTTTAGCTGATTTCAGTGTCTGCCTGTAGGTCGGTATAAGATGAAACAAACAGTGACCAGAGAGCCCCAAAGCTGCCCGTGGAACAGAGTTATATGCATTCTTTATTGTGGTGTAACAGTGATCCTGCAGCGTGTTTTGCTCATGACATTAGGATATTACCACAACATTACTCTTTGGACATAGGAAACTATTTTTTTATGAATATTACTTAACCTGATGGAGGACACGATCAGTCATTCAGGCAGTCTCTCTCTCTCTCTCTCTCTCTTGCGAGCTGTTAGGCATGTTTTGTGCCGTTGATCATCGTTGTCATCCTTAATAAATTAAACATTTATTCATGCTTGGGTGTCTGTTGTGAATCCAGTGGAGAGAAATCCCCCATAACTAACTGCAAACTGGCATTCAGATATGCCTCTATTTTGTTAGCAACGCCCCAACTTCCAGTGATCCAATCAATTCCCGAAGGATGGAATCAAGCCCCGCCCTCTCATTTCAGATGCCGTTTCACTCGGATAGACATCACAGTAGAGAAAAAAAGACAACCGCTACTTCTGTTTCATGCCGACTTTAAATAGGGCTGTGTTCCTTGCTGATTGATACATGTATCAAAACGGATGCTTCTATATTGATACAGCAGCAAATGCCGTGATGCAGTTTTGAAAAAGAAACAGAACAGAAAAGACCATTTTAAGTTTAAAAGGTAAATAATTTTTTTCTTGCACCTATAATACTCGGAATTAGAACCTGAATCTATACTCCTATTATTATAATTATTTGTGGGTAAACACTATGTTTGCAGAAAAAAATATTCTGCTTTGTAAAGTAGAATTCTATTCAACTTCGTTCTGGAATGTATTCATTTTTTGAATGATAATGATAATAAAAACAGTGTTGAAAAGTATAATTTGGAGGATTAGAAAATCCGTATAAGCCTTTTACCAGTGTTGTGATAATTATTTTAATGCACTCTACATCTTTTAAATAAATACTGTAATAATAATAGTTCAAAGTATGAATAATTTTAGTCCGATTATATAAAAAAGACCCCTCTACGGCCTTTAAACTTTTACAATCACACGGCAAGAATGAGCAGAGAACAGGCACCTTTGTTTATGTGCGTGTGTAGAACTACGTTAGCTGCATTTTTAATATTTAATAAATACGCTATTTAATTTTAACAAAATGTAAATTCGTCCCCCGCACTTTATTCGGGCAGGTGTGTTCACGTAGAGGTTTCTAGATTTAAATTCAAAGAGACAGCATCGATGGTCTTTGCATGACCTGACGCTTTATTCGTTTCCAAAATGAGGAGATGTGAATATCAGGAGCGCTGAACACTCATACAGTGTATGTTTTCATTCATACTCGAAGCCGGAGGGCGCTCTCACGCAGAAAGTTCAAAACAGACTCATAGAAGTAATAACTTATGATGACGTGCAGGAAATTCCTAATATGGACAAAAGCTCATCCTGTCATCTCTGTAGCTGAGCTGAATAAAAAGCAGAAATGTTTTTACTTATGAAACGTGAAGACAATAAACACGATTGTGAAAATATATGGTTTGTGTGTTTTTCAAGTTATCTCCAGATAATAAATAAACTATATGAATAATGCAGTACTGATTGACATATCAATTGTCAGGGATTCAGCATTCCGGATGAAGATGGGAAGATCATTCCACCAGTAAGGAAAATGTTCTGGAAAGTGATTTTGTGCCTCTGTCTGATGGTACTACGAGGCATCGCTCAATAACCAACCTCAGGCTTCTGGAGGGGATGAAGATTCGTAAGAGTGACTGGAAGTTGGAGGGTGCTGAGCCTGTGGCTGTTCTTTATGCAAGCATCAATGTCTTGAACTTGCTGTGAGCTGCAACCGGTAGCCATTGCAGGGAGATAAAGAGAAGTGTGACGTGGGCCCTTTTGGGCTCGTTGAAGACCAGTCGTGCCTCTGCATTCTGAATCATTTGTAGAGATTTGATTGTACATGATGGAAGTCATGCCAAGAAATAACAAAGGCCTGGACAAGAGGTTGTGCAGCATGCTCTGTTAGAAAGGGTCTGATCACGCTGTACATTTGGAGTGGCAGGTTGAGCTGCAGGTGATGTTCTTTTATCCATGCCGAGATGTCCACCGCAGGCAGCCCGAGATCCATGCAACTGTTGGGTCATCTGGTTGAAATGAAAGATAGAGCTGTATGTCATCAGCATAGCAAAATCTTTAGTCGGGGGCAGCCCAACGGAGAAGTGGCATTCCAGTGGGTGTACAGGAGGATCTGATGATTCAGTGTCAAAAGCATCAGATAGATCCAGCAGAATGAGAACTGCACCACTCCATAGTTTTTGCTATGGTACCAAAAATCAGGAAATTTTACTGGTGTTAGTGCCGACTACTGAAATTTTGGTACTGAATAAAATGTTTAAACACTGATTTTGAATCATCCGTGACCGACAGTAATGCAGTCTCGGTTGAATGGCCACTTCTGAAACCTGACTGGTTAACCTCCAGTTGGTTATTCTGTTAAAGAAATAATGACATCTGGTTGAAAACAACTTGTTCAAGTGTTCACTATTAATGGAAGGAGTGAAGTGTTTAATGTAGGTTGTTTGAGCAGTGGGGTTACCCCGAGGCTGCTTGAATGCGGTGGGGAAAATGCCTGTGTGAAGAGATGTGTTGTTGATATGTGTGTGTGCTGGTAAAAGTGTAGGGGTAGGTGTGAGGGGATTGGGTTTAGAGGACAGGTTGTAGGATGGCTGGAAAGGAGAAGTTTCGATACCTCTGCCTCAGTGAGGAAACAGAGGGGAGCTTTAGCAGAGGATGTGGTTGGTTTGAGTTCCTGTGTGGGTGGAGCTGAGAACTGACTGCTGATGGTTTTAGGGATGACAATGTCGAGTTGCACTAAACGGTTTAAACTTACAATCTTAAACTTACAATTTTAAACTTACATTACATTGTTACATTACATTTCTGAAACTTGCATTACGCATCAGGCTTGTTCAAGTCCTTGTTAGTACAAATGCATGCGCATAGTAACAGCATCTCATTCGTCAGACTGGTAATCCTCAGAAAACTTTGACAGCTTTAAACAGGCTCAATCAGTTCTTTTTGAATCAGACATGACCAAAATGCTGACTTTTGACTCTGCCTGTTGGTTTATAAACTTATAAGAGCCACTAGTGTAGAACTTGTTCATTTCCAAGCTGAACACGCAGTGCTGTTTGGGTTTTTTGTTCTTTTATGGCAGGGAAAGAGGAGGGATACAGATGTAGAGAAAGTAGAAGAGAAAGTTTCTGATCCAAGTTATCAGTAGATGGCAGTAATGCAGTAAAAAGGAAGAAGTGGGTCTCTGGCTCGTGGCAGGCACACTGGGTCACAATGCAGGCATAGTGTTGTCATTGATAAATTGATGAAATCAGATTTCTTCAAATGTCACTCAAAACACTTCTAATGAAGAAATATAATTGCAACTGAAAAACAAATGTTACTAATAAGTTGTTTTAGTGACATCACATAAAATACACAGAAACAAATATCTGTGGGTTTAAACATTTTATTCAGTACCAAAATTTCAGTAGTCGGCACTAACACCAGTAAAATGTCCAGATTTTTGGTACCATAGCAAAAACTATGGAGTGGTGCAGGGATGACGTCAAAAGGGAAGACTAATTCACCATCCCTCAAGATTTTCCTATGGGGTCTTTCAATTTATAAGCATTGTATTTATTGTAATAAGTAACTACATAAGAACATTTGGGGTGTGAGTGTGTGCAGTTTACACTGTAGAACAAAACGTAAAAGTATCGTCAAGTTATGTTTACCACAGACCTTATTTTACTCATAAATTGAAAAACCCCATAGGAAAACCTAGAGGGAACCCATAGCAAATTAGTCCTCTAGGTTTTGACATAATCCCTGCACCACTTCACCGGAACTATATTTAACTATATTATTAAACTTTAAATTTAAATTAAATTATCTAATTATTAATGATTATAATTATAAGTAGATTAAGATATGAAACAGCATGTAGCATTCAATATTTGTAAATGCCTTTAAAAAGTTCAGTGACAAAGCAAGTCATATAAAAGAAACAAGGACATACAAAAACAAGTGGCAAGTTAGGGTGCTTTCACACTTGGTTCGATTGCCTGGTCCGAATTCGATTGTGTTCACACGGTCATTTGTGGTTCCGAACCACGGAACGTTTGCATCAGAGTCACAGCCGTTTGCCCCTGTTGCTAGGTAACGACTATGCAGAAGATGGCAAAATGAATGGACGCTTCATTTTAGTACTACGGATTTTGAACATTTAGATTAGTCTCAAAAGTGCCAAGACAGAACGGCACATGCGTCCGTTTGTCACGAATGTAATGCAAAGTGTTCAAAAGAACGCGGGAATCGATTTCTTCAACAAAAAATGAAATATAAATTCTCTCTGCTCACAGCAAGTCAGTCAGGCTTATGAGGAAAGCAAGTGAGTTAACACACAAATACACAGTTTGACCAATTCATACGTTATTAATAGCGGCTCACTTCAGTGACCTAGTACAATTGCATTCACATCAGATGCGAACCGTACCAGAGTTTGCATGAACCATACCCTAGAGCGCCTTTTTAGGGCGGACTCGGGTACAAGTTTGCGAGGACACACTGGTTCAGTAAACAGGTTCACATAGGGCTGCACGATTAATCGAAAGCGATTGTCATGCGCATTTTGTTAGTAATGCAGGTTCTGTAATCAGCAGTAAATCATCATCACATGCTTCAGATGGAGCGAATTTACTTCACAGAGCCGTAGTTCACTGACAAGTTATGCAAAAAAATTTGCAGACGATTTTATTGCGCGATTCTAAAATCGAAGAAAATGTTCGCAATGACGGCATCTGTTTGCATAGCTTCTCAGTGAACAACGGCTCTGTGAAGTAAATGCTGCTCCATCTGAAAGCATGTGAATATACCACATTTAATAACATATTTTTAATCCAAACTCACTTAATAACGTCAGTCGAGTGTTTGAAATAAAACCTTCTGTGAGATGATGTGGCTTCTTACACAATAAGGCACGCAACATATTTCATAGTATTTTAAGCAGTGATAAAGGCATTATAAATATACTTTATTTTAATGAAAATTAAAATAATAAGAACTCAGATAAACCATATAATGCTGTAGTCGTGTGTTTATTAGTCACATTGAATCAATGAAAGCAGTTGAATCTTCAGTTTATTCAGCTGCAGCGATAGGCATTTACTGGATTACGTCTTCAGGGCATATTTGGAGTTTTAGCCTGAGAGCGCCCTCTGGCCTTTGGGTGGAGATCTACTGCTGATCACAGAACAGTGCTTCACTGAAAGATACGCATGATAATCGCATCTTCTGTCGAATCGCGATCTCGATTCCATTTCGATTTATCGTGCAGCCCTAATTCACATTATCAAAAACAAAAACAAAAGTGCTAGTGTGAAAGCCCCCTTAGTCTGCATTTACACTCCAAGATATGATGCACTGATCTATTTTGACATACAGTATCAGATTGTTTTGTCCCGTTCATTGCTATGGTTATCACTATGACAGTCACTGCAGTTTCAGATTCAATCTCACAAATAAATACTTTTGTCACTCCTGAAACTTTGCAGTGTGTACTTAGCGGCATGCTAAAATACATATTTTATTCAAATTGTGGATAGGTTATAAAGAGCACTACCTTTATAATCACTAAAGCTGTCAATCGCTACAGTTTTGAGCACAAGTTCATGGAGTTCTGCACTCGAAAGAAAACTCCTGTTATAATAAGTGAAGCTGCCTACACTGCACAACGAATCTCTTATTTTCATTGTCTATATACTTTATAATGAAAGGATACACGAGTGTGTGAAACAAAAACTTGAGCAATGTTAAGCAGATTCGGACTTATCTTGTGATTGGCATGTGTGTGATTGGCAAGTGCATTCACACGTTCAACAGACATGTCTGTGATTGACTACAATTCTCAATGCTTCAAAAAACTCGTAAATAGGAACACTGGATTCTTTTCACAGAGTGCTCACACAGATACTGAATGCACAGGGGCGTTTAAAAGCAGCCGCCTATCAGTGGGTACTGAACTGACCCGGTACATTTTTAAAATGTCAGTACTGACTTGGTACTTAAGTACCAATACGTTTGACAATACTAGTCAAAACTTTGACAGTTACTTGAACCAGCTCTTTCTGGTCTTGTGTGCTGCTTTGGCTGTGCACCTTGCATCATCACCCTGGATCTAAGGTTAGAATTTGTAAACAATCTCGACCAGTTCCTCACTGCAGATTGGCTCAAAATAACAATTTCTTCAAGAATCGGACATCACAAGTATCTGGTGTCAGATCTCCCCCAATGGAGTCTCTTTGAGGAACGTGTTGCCAAACCTTTTGGCCAACATCAAAAAGAGGATAAAAGTTGTCGATGGCCTGTGGGAGACCAGATTTCTTGGAGCCTGCTTGGGCATTTCCTTTAATGTTACAGTTTGGTCCCTTTGTTGGGGGGGGGGGTCATAACTCTTCTATCAGACTATTCAGTTAACTGGCACAATTTTCAAATCATTACACCAGAAGAATGGGAAGACGGTGTCAGTGAAGGTGGTTGTGAATGTGTGTAGATATGTGTTAGTTACAGGATCAGAGAATGACAATGTTCCTCTGTCATAGTCCAGATCAACTCTCACCCTGTCCAGCCTCTGTTTAACAGGAAAACCAAACCGCTCATCCAGTCCGTACTGCACCCACCAGACCTCAGTGTTAAAGAAAACAGGTCCCTTCCTTTGGTTTGATGCTGTAGTTACTCCAAGACTCCAGTACAAACTCTCTTTAACCTCCACATCCCAGCAGTGTGTTCCTGAGTTAAAACCCTCTGAACCCAGGACACAGGCATACTCGTCGAATCTCTCTGGATTATCAGGAAATGGTTGACTGGTCAAGCTCCATCTCAGCCTGGTCAGATCATCAGACAGGACAAGATGTGGATTTGCAGTGTTTGGATCCAGAATCACCGGAGCTGATGAGACACAATCAACAGCTGCTTTTATTCTGATGCTCATAATGATCAGGAGTGAACAGAACTCATTATTATGAATTCAATTCAATTCAAGTTTTTTCAATTCAAGTTTATTTGTATAGCGCTTTTCACGATACAAATCATTGCAAATCAGCCATACAGAAAATTAAAGCTAAATTATGACACTGTTGATCAAACACACCAGACATTTTTCTCTGATCACTGTGTTGTTATAGTAAATACATCCTTAATAAATTTCAGATTTGCATCCCATGTCACTTTTACTGAAAGAGTTGTTACCTGTAGCAGAGGAACCGCTTCTCAATATTATTAACTCGTCTTTAGCTTTTGATCACGTCCCAAAACCATTCAAGCTGGCGGTTATTAAGCCTCTTATTAAGAAACCACAACTAGATCCTAGTGAACTGGCTAATTACAGACTGTGACGAGTCTCCTACTCTTCTTGCTACGGCTGGCCAGTGGGTGTGGCTAGGAGCCTCATCAAGAGAACGATGTTCACCTGTTCTTCCCTCTATAAAAAAAAGCTTTGGCTTTGTTGGTGTGGGTTGCTTGTTTGCTCCCGATTGTTTTGTGTTTGCTTTTGGGTTGTTTATTTGGCTTTTGTTATGAGTTGTTCTGTCTGACACTATAACATCTTGTGTCAGACAGAAATTGTAGCTATTTTTCGTTGCTTCCTTGTTTTATATATTTTTCCTTTCTTATGTTAATAAATATTTTTGTTACAAACTTACCAACCAAACTATGTCCTCCTTCCATTTGTTACAGCTTTGAGCTGGTCGTGACGCAGACCTATTTCAAATGTTCCGTTTATGTCTAAAATTTTGAAAAAGTTGTGTCTGTTCAATTGTGCTCATTCCTGCAAAAAATATACAGTGGGTACGGAAAGTATTCAGACCCCCTTAAATTTTTCACCTTTGTTATATTGCAGCCATTTGCTAAAAATCATTTAAGTTAAATTTTTTTCCTCATTAATGTACACACAGCACACCCATATTGACAGAAAAACACAGAAGTGTTGACATTTTTGCAAATTTATTAAAAAAAACTGAAATATCACATGGTCCTAAGTATTCAGACCTTTTGCTCAGTATTTAGTAGAAGCACCCTTTTGATCTAATACAGCCATGAGTCTTTTTGGGAAAGATGCAACAAGTTTTTCACACACGGCCAGCTCTAGGAAGGGTTCTGGTCATCCCAAACCGTCTTCCATTTAAGGATTATGGAGGCCACTGTGCTCTTAGGAACCTTAAGTGCAGCAGAATTTTTTTTGTAACCTTGGCCAGATCTGTGCCTTGCCACAATTCTGTCTCTGAGCTCTTCAGGCAGTTCCTTTGACCTCATGATTCTCATTTGCTCTGACATGCACTGTGAGCTGTAAGGTCTTATATAGACAGGTGTGTGGCTTTCCTAATCAAGTCCAATCAGTATAATCAAACACAGCTGGACTCAAATGAAGGTGTAGAACCAGCTCAAGGATTATCAGAAGAAATGGACAGCCCCTGAGTTAAATATATGATTTTCACAGCAAAGGGTCTGAATACTTAGACCATGTGATATTTCAGTTTTTTCTTTTTTTTCATAAATTCGCAAAAATGTCAACAATTCTGTGTTTTTCTGTCAATATGGGGTGCTGTGTGTACATTAATGAGGAAAAAAATTTACTTAAATGATTTTAGCAAATGGCTGCAATATAACAAAGAGTGAAAAATTTAAGGGGGTCTGAATACTTTCCGTACCCACTGTATATCTATGAAGAATTTCAGTCAGGTTTTAGGCCCCATCATAGCACAGAAACTGCACTTGTTAAATTACAAATGACTTGCTTCTTGCGTCAGACCAAGGCTGTGTCCCATTGCTAGTTTTACTTGATCTTAGTAATGCGTTCGACACTATAGATCATGACATACTCTTAGATCAAATACAAAACTATACAGGTATTCAAGGGAAAGCTTTAAGATGGTTTAGTTCCTACCTTTCCGATCGCTATCACTTTGTCTATTTAAATGGGGAATCACACATAAATCCAGTAAAGTATGGAGTGCCAAAAGGATCTGTCCTAGGTCCTCTGCCATTTTCGATATACATGTTGCCTTTTGGTAATATTATTAGAAAACATGGGTTTAGTTTCCATTGTTATGCTGATGATACTCAACTATACTGTATATCTCAACAAGACCAGATGAAATAATTTCTAATTTATCTAAGCTAACAGAGTGTGTTAATGTAAAAGACTGGATGACCAATAATTTTCTCCTATTAAATTCGGATAAGACAGAGATATTATTATTGGACCAAAACAGTACACAGAATCTCTTGGATTACAATTTTGCATCTAGACGGATGTACTGTTACTTCCTCTACAGTCAAAAATCTGGGTGTTATTTTAGATAGCAACTTGTCTTTTGAAAATCATATTTCCCATGTTACAAATGCTACCCTGTTTTTCTGAGCAGAAATCTAGTTGTAACAGCAGCTACGCTAATTTTGCATCCCGTGGTAACTAGAAATTACACAAGCTTCAGTCTGGATCCAGCCCTTACAAAGACCTGAGAGGACCGAACACCTGAGAAGAGATGATGCCGACCCCTCAGAAGACCTCAGATGATGAAAATCCTCAGACAATATACAAAACTACCAAATTTTGCTATAAGTTTGATCGCAACATATAATAATTGCTGTTAATAGTGTTCACTGTCTGTTTGATTACATAACATTTACTAACTGCTTGATTTTTACCGTACATTTCTGCTATATGAACATCAATTGAGATCAGTCACCACTGATAAGCTATTACTAAATATAATGTAGAAACATTATATAATGTTTCTGTAAAGCTGCTTTGCAACGATTTGCATGAAAAAAGTGCTATACAAATAAACTTGAATTGAATGTCAACAGAAACTGATATTGACAAAAACAATCTGCTGTATTACTGTAAGTGTAAATATCATGTTCTCTTTTTTATGGCTCATTTTGGTGCTGTAGCTTAGCTGATTCTTCACACATAATGCTAAAATCTATAAATCTTCCCTCATACATCATTGCCAGTGTGTGTGTAAGAGCACAGATGTTCTCCAGACTCACTGTTCTGGACGATGTCCTGCATCTTCTTCCAGACTCTGAAGCTCAGGTTGCCCAAGTAATGCGGCACATGGATCAAAGCTCCAGAAGGCGTCTGTGGATCCGGCTGTGATGAGATCTGGACTCTGGAAGAACATTCAGGATCAGAACTGCAGTGGATTTGGATCAGAAGCAGAGAGAGCAGAGACACCAGCAGATCACTCACCTTTCCATTGTTAGTGGAAACTTCTGCAGAACAAACACACAGTTAATCATCAACAAGTCCATCAATCATCATTGAATCAATCAACAAATTATCTGAAATCAGACCTTTAGAAAGCAGACATAATTGGCTTTCATCTTCTCCTCTGTGTCTTTGATTGAGTGTGAAAGAGCTGAGATGTGTCTGTTGATCTCCTCCAGCTTCTCCTTCATCATCTTCTTTTTCTGCTCCTCTTCCTCCCTCAGTGCAGTGATTGTAGCTTCTTCTTCATCTCTGAGAAACTGATGAAGCGTCTCAAACTGCTGTTTAATCTGACGCTCCGTGTGATCAGCTTGAGACTGAAATCACATCACATTAATTTCAATCATTTAAAAGACTTGACTTATTCTGCAGCAGCATGAAGAGCGAGTGAGTAAATGTGGGTTAGTTCAGTTTTAACTTTCTGAAGTACTAGTACTGTAGTAGTAGATGTTCTGTCTCTGTAGGTGAAAATACACATAAATCTCATCAGCCTCTTTTCATAAAACGACACAGTGTTAAATGGATTAAAGGCAGGAATATACTACACAACTTTTGCCCTGATTTTCCCCCAATTTACAGTCCAGAGATGTCGACACTAGTTACAAAAAGGCAAACCCATTCTGCTGATTAGTGTTGACAGATTCCACAGAAAATAGCGTAGTGTATAATGGTTGCAGATTTTATTAGCTTCAGATTATGAATGTGACAGTGACACTGAATGTGATGTGACATGACATGTGGCCAAGTATGGATACCCATACTAGGAATTAGTGCTCTGCATTTAAACAGTGATTTTTGAACACCAAACCCCAGAGTCAGTGACCAGGTCATTTACTGCAGTTGGGGATTCAGTGCCTTGCTAAAGGGAAGAGTATTGAAGGTGGAAGAGAGCGCTGTTCATTCACTCCCCCTACAATTCCTGCCGGTATTGAGACTTGAACCCACAACCTTCGGGACGACTCTCTTAACCATTAGGCCACTAATCCTTAGTTGTGTAATGTATGACATCCAGTTTTCCTTTGTGACTATTTAAAGTCGGTAAGTGTATGATGCCTATAACGTTTTAAAACCTGTTCAGATTTTAAACGTTTGTAGTATATTCCAGCCTTAAGAAGATTCATATCATATTTGGAAGCATAACCTGAACCAAAGACATATAAGACCCAAGACGTATCACTCATATAGTTTTGAATGGGGGGAAAAAATGCCATGTTCTATGGGAACGAATGCCGCCGCCTTCTGAGTAAATACCATGGCCTAACTCGCTAATGGGGCGGTAAACAAGGTTCTTTCATCACTGCAGGCTGCGTTAGAAGTTCACTGGTTTCATAGAAAGCGTGCGCCTTAAACACTGCGCGCATGCTCACGTGCTGTTCTAGCCTGAAAAATAACTTTTTTTTAATGCTATTGGAGCATAAGAAACAACCTTTATGAGGCAGTTGTTTTCAGATTTCATTGGTGATTTCAAACATGAAATTTAATCGTAAGCTTAGTGAACAGTTTTGGAGAATTTGATGTTTCTCCATTCAAATAGGAGCTGGCCGGCAACGTCCCGCGGCGTCTCCGAGAGGCATTTCAAAGATGGCTGCAGAGTGACATGACTTGCCTTAAAGGGACTTTGGCTGGACTTAGGTTAGTCAATAAAGCATTTGTAATAATTTTCTGAATGTTAGAACTAAAACGCAGAATTTCAAATTAAACTGAATTACTGGCTGGTGGTGCTTGAGACGTCATTGATCTTTCAGTGTTTCTGTGAAAAAAGACTAGCAATAATTATTATTATGATAAAAACAAAGATACTTAAATGTATTTTTTAATCTATTTAACAACACTAGATTAAATTAAATAGCTTACAACAGTCAAAGATCTTCTTTTTTTTTTTACCCAGATCTTCTCTCAGGTAGATTTATATTGTCAACTGCTCATGAATATTAATCATGCTGTCTGGATTTGACAAATTATTTGCTGAAAGCAAAGAGTGTGAAAAGTGAGCACTAGCCAATGGGATTGCTGCTTGCATGTTAGTCCCACCCACTGCCGAAGCAACCAGCAATCAGAAGTTTCAGTTTCTGTATTTTTTTTTCAGTTCCTTTACATTGTATACACTTAAAGGGTTACGTCACCTTAAAATTTAAATTAGCCCATAAATTACTCACCCTCAAGTCATCCTAGGTGTATATGACTTTCTTCTTTCAGACGAATCCACTCGGAGTTATATAAAAAATTGTCTTTGATCTTTCAAGCTGTTTCATGGCACTCAGCGGTGTTGCATGCATCAGTCCAAATAAGTTAAATGAAAAGAAAGTGAATCGAGCTTTTTGTAGGAAAAATATCCATATTCAAAACGTAATAATCAGTTGAATCTAGCTTGTGCTCACTGTTGTACACGGAAGCAGCTCCGGGAGGATGACGCATGAGGTCGGCGTTGCGCATGCGCCGGTGAGTCTCGTGAAAACCAACGTTTGTTAACAGGAGCAAAGGAAGCAAAGTTTCCTTACTTTAGCAAAGGAAAACCAGTCTCCTCTTGGCTTATATCAAAATCCTCCGACATTCTTCTATACAAATCCTCGTTTTGTACTTCTAAAAAGTGACCGCTGTTTTGATCTCTCTCCTGCACTTCCGCGTGCGTCACTTCTGAGCGGCGCATGCGCAAAGCTGACCTCATACGACATCCGCCCGGAACTGCTTCCATGTAGGACTGTCGGCGCAAGCTACATTAAAGTGATTATTAAGTTTTGAATATGGATTTTTTTCCTCACAAAAACGCATCGATTCGCTACAGGAGGCCTTTGTTCACCCCCCAGAGCCGTGTGAGACACTTTTTTATGGATGTGTGCTTTTTATTTAACTTCTTTTGGACTGAAGCATGCAGCACCTGCTGAGTGGCATTAAACAGCTTGAAAAATCAAAGACGATTTTTAATATAACTCCGACTGGATTCGTCTGAAAGAAGAAAGTCATATACACCTAGGATGACTTGAGGGTGAGTAATTTATGGGCTAATTTAAATTTTAGGGTGGAGTAACCCTTTAATATGAATTATTTTCAAAAGTGACATGTCGCCCTAGTTATAAAAGTTGCTGTGACCCTGAGAAGGCGAATATTTGATGGTTTTAATGCGTATTTCTAATAGTTTTTTTTACATATTTTGAATAAATGTCCGTATATGTAATAATGATTTCCATCTTTATATACTATTAAATAAAAACATGCATTGAATATGTTTGTGTTCCAGTCAAAGGTAAATACAATTATGCGAGACAACCAATTCAGCTTTTCTCATCAAATTCGATTTGAAAAGAATCAATCCTCACCTTGATGTGTTGAACTGTTCTCTCAAATTCCCCTTTAATGTTTTCTTTGTGTTTTAGTTTCTCTTGTAAGGGCTTCAGTGCTGTATTGAGCTCCTCCTGGAATTGAAAGTGAAAATCCAAGACACCAGAGATTCATGCTAGATGTTCATTTGGTACAGAGACATACATTGTTTATTATATACAACTTATATATACATCTCCTACCTTATATGAAGAAGCCACTTCACCGATGGGTCTGAATGTGTGATTGATGTGTGTCTGTGAAGTAAAGCACACTAAACACGCAGGCTGTTTGTCCTCCAGACAGAAGAGCTTGAGTTTCTCTCTGTGTAAACTGCAGATCTCCTCAGATCCTGATGAATGCCTCTCATTTCTCTGCTTCAGGAACGACTCACACAAGTTTTTTAACGCCAGATTACACGTAGGCTCGTGTTTTGACAGTCTCCTGCAGACAGGACACTCCCGAGCTTTCTTGATTCTCCAGAACTGTTGAAGACACTCTTTACAGAAACTGTGACTGCATGATAAAATAACAGGACCATTGAAAACATCACGACACACGGGACAACTATAATCATACTCAGCTGGCGAATCCATTTTCAGCGTTTGAGCTCCAGGAATCTCAACTTTACTTTCACTTTCTGAATGATGGCTTCAAGAATCACGAGAATCTAGCTGAATCATAATCTAAATCTGTCACATTTCATTTTAAGGACGATAATCCAAAGAATATCTGCTGTCTGTTTCAAAAAAAAAAAACTTCTCAAAAATCCTTCTTGAAAGCGTTTTCGTCCAACATGAGTCAGTGTGATGGGAAGAGAAATCACGAATCTCTTCCTGGTACGTGTTATGTAAGAGGGTGGAGTTTCTGATCATCTTTGGTTTTGTTGAGCAGCAGGTCAGATTAAGTGCAGCAGGTTAATGTGAGCAAAATGCGTTCAAAATTAACTCCCAAAAGTTTAATGCTAGAAAACCTTGAATCAGCAACATAAAAAAAAAAAAAAAAGATTCAACGCCTTTATTTATTTGCACCTCACGAGTCAAAATGATTTCTTCACATGCTGAAGTCACAAACAGATGTCTGCTTATGGGGCTGATTGTCAGTGTTTGTTTGGAGACGCCAAACCATTTCTTCTGCATCATCCTCATTCACATTTAGTTACCGTCACAAGGCAATGACCAGAAAATCGATTTACATTTTACATACACATTTCTTAATTTATTGGACTCTTTTAACCAAAAAGAGGAATATAACAAAGTGATGCATCTTCGTTTAAAAAGCTATAAAATACACCACACAAAAACGAATTACTATTACGCCAACAGGAAACTCGGGGCACACGCGTTGGCGATGCACGTTCTTAAAGGGTCATATGATGCTTTTTTTTTTTTAAAGATCATTATTAAAATTAGGGTAGTCGTTCCGTTCAGGATCAAATATCGGTAGGTACAGGCATTTAGATACTTTAAAAAAACATTATTTTTCAAATACTGTACATTATTGTAGGTCCTCTATGCCCCGCCTCTCTCAAACGCACAGTCTGCTCTGATTGGCCAGCTGACCCAGTGCATTGTGATTGGCCTAACACCGCAAGCACTCGTTGGAAATGTAACGCCCCTTTTCATAATCGCGAGCTTCATCTTTCAAATAAATGTAAAGACATAGTAAATCATGCATTAGTTTTTTCCCATCAGTTTTCAAGTCCCGAAATGGGAACAGAGTCCGTGTTATGTGTTTGCAGTACCAAGCCACGGTTAAGACGGTTGTGCCCTGTCCCTCTCTCTCACATACCCACACACACACACCACCACCGCACTCTGCCAAAACTCCGCATTTGAACAGTCAATAGCAAATACTTAAACTAATACAAAACAGTAGCTGATTCAGAAGCGCTAGATTGTCATAGCAAAGTTAGAATTACCTTCTCTCCTAGGTTCACGAAACAGTCATCCATTAAAATGTATTGCTGTTCTGTTGTAAGTAATCTTTAAAGATTCCTAAATGCATCTACTTTTGGAAGGCCAAATTAAGTGCTTTTGCTTTCGCCTAGAAACACACATCGTCTCACTGACATGCTGCTTCAACACTAACTGCATTACTGAAACCACTTCGTCTTTCTTTGCGTGCACATTTGTGCGGTATTATGCTAATATTTCCACATATTGATGTAGATATGTGGGGTTGTGTTAGAACGAGCCGTTTTAGGGGGTGCGTGGCAGAGTCTTAACTTTGATAATGAATATCTCTTTGGTTTTGAGACTTTTGAGACTTTAGTATTTGCAACTTCAGGGATCTTATCTATGCACAATCATCTTGTAACACTCCAAAGAGAAAGGAAAACTTGAAATCACATATGACCCCTTTAAAGAAACAACAAACTTTTCTACAAGTTGAGGTTTTCTAAAATATTGTGATTAGTATACTTTTTTGTGTCATTGGCCAACTTAAAATAAAAGGGAACTTACCAGTTTATCTCAGCTTTACTCAGGCCACCCTCATGGGAGATTATTCTTGAACAAATCAACCAAACAGGGCATTTAATTGTCCCGTTGCAAAAAGCCTATGCTTTAAAATTTTGGCATTTAAGAAATTCAAACAATAAATTCAGTTTTGTGGCTGTTTAATGTGTCGTGAGATATCGCTGTAGCGCCTCAGTTCAAGCAATACCACTAACGAAACACTACAGGAAACCAGTTTTTAATGGTTAATAGTTGATGGTTTATAATGTTTGTGATGGTATTTGTAGTGGAAACCATTAAAATTTTCTGTGATGGTTTTATTTATTTATTTTCCAGGAGGTCGACCCTCTCTTCCTTTTTTACTAGTTACAGCACAAAATAAACATGAATAAACATCAAGGGCTGCACAATGTTGGAAAAAAACTCAAATATATATTGCAACATGAAAAAAAAACCACCAGATGACCTAATCGAATAGCTCGATTTGAAAAAAAAAAATATGATTTTGTAGGCGAGTAAATCAGCATAGGAAATAAACAAATTATAAGCATAGATAAATATAATAGATCAAAGATACAAATGAAATGAACAGTGCTTTACTTTTTTCAGGCAAGTCTAACAGTATTCAGGTACAGAAATTGAATAATCAAATGTAAAATAACACTGTATAGTCTTCACTGTATAAATTAAATCGAGTTAAAGCTACAAAAGTGATTTTTCTCTGTGCGTTTTGTTGTTTGATTAACATTCATGACACAGAAAGCATCAGGAACCTTTAACTTACTCTGAACCAATATACTGTTATACATCCGTTTTCTTTCTCAATTGTTTACCTTCACCTAAGCCATAAGCAACTGTTTTTACAAGGATACTTGCAGAGACATGAATTTTGACACAATTTTGCGCATAAGTGTCATGTCGTGCACAAATAGACAAAGTGAACAGAATTCGTTGTTCATGTGCGTCTGCGTGGCTCTGTGTGTGAGCACAGAAAACAGTACGTGTACATAATTGAGCTCTATTTTGTGCCTTCTCGCGCTTGAATGGTTTAAAATCGCTTGAATGTTTAAACAGACAGGGCCTGAAACGCATGCAAATGATTAACCTTCATTGTATGATGGTTAAACTTTGCAATTAATCCAATAATCACCTGCGTTTCGATACGGTCTATACGGATTAACGATCACTATACTAAAATATCGCACATCCTGTGATTATTATAGCGTATTCGCACATCGCGATATCAAGGCTGGAAATATCGGGCACCCTAGAAGGTATGATATTTCAACCACGGAAAGACGTCAATATACCATTATTTGTCAGACAAAATGGCAATTTCGACTTTAAGATTGGTAGATCGCCTGTCAAACAAACTCCCAGTGAAGGGTGAATTATGAAATTAAGTTGCAAAGTTACATTTAACGTAAAATTGAGCAAAAGCGTGCAAAAAAATGCATTTACAAACTGCATTGGCAATGCTTACCTTGTCTCTGGTGTCCGTCTACTAATTGGATTCTAAATCATAAACATCTTAAAGGCATTCTCTAAACGTCTATTTGACATCTGATAGGAAACGTCCTATAGATGTATTGCAGATGAGCAAACACTAAAACATAGGTCTTGCAGATGTAAATGCAGACGTAAAATAGACGTCTCCGTGATGTACGAGTGCGTCTCAGGGTCCCAATTGCAAACAATATCCTAGATCTACATCTGTGCCGGTCCCTTCCGACTCAACATCATGTGATGTCAGGTGTCGCAATGAGCTACAGCCAATGGGAGAGCAAGGCATAGGTTGAGGTCACCAGAAGAAAAACAGCAGCAGCAACATGGCTTTAAGAAAACTTTGGACACAAGAAATGGAGCAAAATATTTCAGAACAGATCATCACGCAAACAGCTTGCAGCACTTAATTTCTTCCTGATGTCCATTTTCACGTCCATTGATTTGGGGACTGGATAGAGTCGTTGGGACAACAGTTGTTGTCAGCTGGTGTAGTGTGTGACTCCCTGTTGCGGATCATTTACATAGTGTGAACACAACAATGACCTCAAGACAGACAGCAAATCATGTAGTCTGAGCAGCACAGCGATCTGCCGACGTTTAAAGTTGTGTAGTCTGAACGAGGCATAAGATCACGTAACATTAAAACAGCCTTCTGTCTTCATTTACTTACTCGTTTTCGTCCCTTTCACTTCAATTCTCAGGCACTGACTCGTTCGCTAAAGCCTAGTTCAAAAGTTGTAATAACACGAGAAAGTAAATAAGACATTAAGTGACTGTAAGACTCTGCAACACAGACTCTTGTGCACAAGCAAAATAAACTTGAAAGAAGCAGGCATAACGTGATTTCCAGTAAAAATCAATTTCCTCTAATTCACATCAATTATAAAAGCATTAAAAAATAAAATCATAATTTATTCCGAAAAAAGAAATACTAAAAAAAAAGTTTCACAAAAATAATGTTTACTGCATTATACTGTGATTAATATGTATAATGTTTAATTTTCTTTTATAAACTGAATTATAGTAAAGGTAAAATAAACTTACAAAAATAACACATAAGAGTATGAACAGCATTTATTCTCTATTTAAGCAACATGAAGTAAAAGATCCATCATCAAACACAGGCGTCAGAAACGTGTTCTGGGTCACGTATGGATGATCTACATGAGTTCAGTCTGGAGGTTCAACATCTCTCAGCTTCATTAAAACATGTAAACACTCATCAGGACCTGCAGTAACTCTCACCTGATTAAACCCTCATAGACAGTACAAATGTGAGCCTGTTTGTTCAGTTCTGAAGCAGGAAGTTGTAGATCCCAAAGTTGTTGTCAGTTGGAGAGATCAGCATGTCGGCTCTGGCTTTGTTCAATATCCTGCGCAGGAAGTCCCTCCGTCTGCGCCACTCCTGAAGCTCCTCCTCACTGTGAGCGAAGTCACAACTCGCTCCATCAGCACAACCATCATCCAACCTGTCACAGCCAATGAGGACAAAGACCACTGTTAATAATACATCCTTCATCATCGATGACTGATACGATGGACTTCATGATGGTGCACCTGGGACAGATGGAGAAACAGGGTCCAGGGAAGCGATGGGACCAGGCCAGGCTCTCTTCCTCTCCCTCTAACCTACTTCCCTCTCCTGGGTCTGTACACTCTTCTTGGTTTCTCTGTAGGAGATGTGGCTGCTAGCCACTCTTGGGGCTGCCGATCACTGTTACTGTGTTTCCCACACAGATGTACAGTAAAAACTTTCGCAGGACTGCAGCCAACAGAACACAGACTAGATGGCGTCCACCACGCATAAGGCCGTAAACTGATAACAGTAAGATGAACCTGCATGAATGACCCAATGAATCTTCCAGCAAAGTCTGTACGGACGATTGTGATCTGCTGCTCTTGGTCATTGGCTGAGTGATGGTGAGTCCAGCGTCAATGCTCTGTTCGTGAGTTAGGGAGGTCGAGAGGCCAGAACATCGAAAACGGACACCTGCTGGGGAAGTGGCTCTGACTGCAGCGGAGAACATGTGACCTCAGTTAAACCAATCATGGACAGACCATCTCTATGAGACAAATTAGGCATAGGGTGCCGGGCTGGTGTGAATGTTAAAAATACAACGTGTCATAAATTCACGTTTTCTATAATCAGTGAACAATGCCTTGGCCTCAGAATGAAAAAACGTAAAATTCGGACCTACTGTCATAGATTTCATCTGAAAAATATTTCTGGCAAAATGCTTTTTTTGCTAAACTAGTCCTAGGTTTCTGCCTGATAGGAAACAAACCAGTGCAGAAAGATTCTCTGGAAAACAAAACATCCAATTATAGTCAATATGTCAGACCATCACCATTACAATTGTACATAGGGCATGGGGCGCATTTCTATAAAAGGGCTATCAGTCTTACACTAATGAGATATTTTCACCAAACTTGGTGCATTTATGCATGGGCTCAATCTGAAAACACACGTGAAAACTTGCAGAGCTTGGTGAATTTGTGGCACTGAAACAGAAAAAGAACTTGAATCCAAGTATAGACCTACAGGTACGATTGACTTAGGGTTAGGCAATGTCATTGTTCACATATCTCGAAAGACATGGCCATCATCAGCCAATTACATTTCAGCAGCTATTAGACAAGGTTAACAGAGGCAGAATTGAAGGGAAATTGGTGGCCACCGCCAGGTGTTGCTCTATTCATATTTTAGCGAAAATGATTGTATATAATGCAATGTTTCACACAATTATCAAACAATATTCATATCATACATTAGATCTCCTCTGCCTAAAGAAATGCTGTCAGTCAAATTGTATGTTGAATACTTGTTTTGTAATAGTTTAAACTTACTTTCTAAATAAATCCCACTTTTCTAGTCTTAGGTTTTTCAATCAATCTCAACAAAACCAGTGTAGTAGAAATCTCTTGACTGCCTAGATCAATAATTATCATGAAAATGTTTGAACTTTAGAATTTTGATGGCTTTAACAGGGTCATTTACAAATGATGCCATGAACAAATATACCAAAACTTATTTTATTTCTAAATGAAACCTCAGAACTTCACAAAGCGTGGTAAGAACATGCGGCATACGACTGTAACTGAACATCAGTGTTGATTGTGTGTTTGATTTGACGCTCACAGCCGTTGTTCTTCATGTACGTCCACAGATCCTTCTCCTCCTGACTGTGAGCGAAACTACAGTTCCCGATGTAATGACATTTACGCTGCTTCAGCACGTGGATGCAGATCTGTGAGGAAACGTTCAGCGTTAGACACCAAGAGCTCACAGTTTAAGATTCCTGATTAATGTTGTTTTCACATCTGAATTGATTTTTTGATTTGGTTTTTTATTCACTCTTTTCCTTCATTTTAAATGACCCTGCAGTGTAACAAATGAGTTTTTAACAGTACAAGTACAGTGTATTTCACATACCAGCTTCAAAAAGAGCAAACACATTGATTTCACTTACGTCATATTGTTGAGGAAAGGTCTTGGCAAAAGGCAAAGATCGCACTGAGACCCACTTCTTCCTGTCATGAGATTTGACCAGTAAAACCCTCCTGTCTTTGGTCCAGGGGACTAAGCTAGGCAAGAAGATAGCAGGAACGACAGTATGGAAGAGTGTGATACCGGGCGTGGGTGTGTGGTTGATGTGTTGTGTGTGTGTGTGTGTGTGTGTGTGTGAGAGAGTGTCTGCACCTGGTTTCCTGGCTTAGCAGGCATATTTCAGCGCTTGTCAGTATCCGTTCACTGACCAGCCAAAAAAAAAAAAAACCAATCTTTTCCAGCAGCTGACCGCAGCCCGAACTTCATTACATCACTCCCTCCCGTGACCTTTGACCAGGGAAGGAAAGGAGGGGGGAGGGGAAAAAAAAAATGGGAGCTGGGGGGGGGGGGGGGGGGGGGGGGGGAGGCGGGGAGAAGGGGGGAAAGAGGAAAAAAAAAAAAGAAAAAGAAAAGGAAAAAAAAAAAAAAAAAGGAGGGAAGAAAAGGAAAAAGAAATGGGGAGGAAAAGGGAAAGAAGAAAAAAGAAAAGGAGGAGAGGACGAAAAGGAAAAAGAGGCGAGGAAGGAAAAGTAAAAGGGAAAAAGAAAGTGAAAAAGGGGGATTGTCCTTTTCCCTGCCCCTTCCCCCCCGCACCCGACCCGCCTTCCCATTCGTCTCCCCCACTCTGCTTGGACTCTTTGATGTAGCAGCAGTGATTTTGTTCGGTGAGCGTGAAGCAACGACCGCAGGCTGATGGAAACACAGAAATGATCACCATAGATATGACCTTTATTATGAAAGTCTATGTACTTATTAGTGCTGTTTACTAAGTCAGTCTTTACTAGTATTAGTCAGAGGTGACTAGTTAGAGGTTAACTAACACTAAGCATAAAAAGACATAATTCACCCAAAATAAAAAGAAGGTAGCCATCCACTGCCATTATATGACAAGTGTGCGAAGAACATTGATTAAAATTTCTCCATTTGTGAAAATAAGGTAATCTGACTTTAGAGCAACACCAGGGTGAGTAAATAATGATGAATAATTATTTAAGAAGTACTTAGATTTCTACTAAATAATAATTGAGATGAAACTCACGCGCTGTTTGTTCCAGTGTTTTTTGGACTCCTGCACAATCTCTTCATGGCTGATTCCTAAAAAAAAGATGTAGTAAGTTTTCTGTGTCTCCACCTGCTGGATCACTGATGTAAGGTTTAAAGGTTTTTAAAAACAATTGTCATTTAATTGTGGTCAGAAGTTTACATATGCTTGATTCTTATCACTGTGTGACATTACCTAGATGACCCACAACTAGGGATGGGTATCGCTTACATTTTATCGATACCGATACCACTTATCGATACTATTTAGTGCAAAAAGATATGTGAAAAGTTGTTGAAAAATTCAAGTTATTTTATTACTGCTGAATTTGAACAACTGTATTAAAGTTTTTTAGTCAAGATCGGAGAGTTATTTTTCTCTTTGTGTTTGTTTTATTCTGATGATTAAGAAATATTCATGAAACCAATACTGAGAAATTGGTCAATTTACTCACTCTCAAGTTGTTTTAAACCTGAATGAGTTTCTTTCTTCTGTTGAACACAAAAGAAGATATTTTGAAGAACGTGGGGAAACCAAACAGTTGCTGGTCCCCAGTTACTGGGGTCAGTATTTATTGGGGTTTCGCTACTATCAAAGTCAGTGGGGACCAGCAACTGTTGGGTTTCCCACATTCTTCAAAATATCTGGTGCTTTTTGTGGAAATCAAAAAAAGGCAGGCGGGAGAAAAGATTGGAATACGAGTGTTAGTACATGAAGAATAATGCTTAAGATAACAATAACAGAAAATTGTACGTTTGGTGAACTATCCCTTTAATGACCATGCGGGAAAAAGGGAGCAGCATGTTTTATATGTTGCTTTAAAAACACTTTTTCGCCACAACTGTTGGGTACTTTCACCTTTTACACAGTTTAACTAACTGTGGTTGAAAATATTGTGGAACCTGTGTGTTTGAGAGTATATCGCAAATCAGGAAGTCACTAACATAAGAATAACGATTAAGCAGAGGGGTGCGGTTTGACAACCGGCCTTTTAGTGTACGCACACTTCAAGTGTACGCGTTCTGATTAAGCGCACGTCAGTGAAGCATGCAAATGAAATGTTTAACCGGCAAGGTTTTAAAGCACACGCAAATAATGTACTTTTGTAATTGCGAATAAGTGCAGTGTCTCGTGAGTGTAACTCTACCGCATCCATTGTGATGTGATTTATGGGCCGGCTGTAGCCGGGATACAGGTCATTGGGCTTGGAGGAATCGATTAAAATGTGTTAGTTTTGGGTTAGAAAATAAAGTGGTTTTTCATTATATTACTAGTGTTGCCTCCTTTGTTCACTATTACACTACTGCATATATTGCATCTGACAGTGGTGTCACTTAGTTTTGTAACGTGAGCCCACACTTTCAAACGTTTCACTCTAGCCGCGATGACTGATTGCACGCAAACACACACCATGGATATCACACGCGCATCAAGCAAACGTCAGCCGCATCATTCAGTGAAGGGAAATGACAAGCAGCAGCTTCTAATTCACCATAAACATTGAAGTATTCAGGGATAAAACAACGCATGTATCGGTAACAGTATCGTTTGTCCTGAAACTTATCGGTAATCCGGTATTGACCAAATTACGTACCGGTCCAAAAAATACCAGTTCTCGGTCCCCATCCCTATCCACAACCTTTTTTTTGTTTTGTTTTGTTTTGTTGTATTTCATCAGTCCCTTGTTTGTCCAGAACAGTAAACTGCCTGCTGTTCTTCAGAAAAATCCTTCAGGTCCCACAAATTCTTTGGTTTTCCAGCATCTTCTGCATATTTGACACCCTTGCAACGACTGTATGACTTTGAGATCCATCTTTTCACACTGACGATAACTGAGGGACTCATACCCATTACAAGGCTCGGACGGCAACCCTGCATTAAGAGCTGGAGGCTGAAAACCTTTGAACTGGATGAAGATATGAAGACCTTTTTCATATTTTGTTTAAATATCTTTTTTTTTTTTATTTAGTACTGTCCTTCAGAAGATACTTACATGTTTCCCAGAAGACGAAATAAACAATTACCCTGATCTTCAAATTCAAAGTGTCTTCTGTAAATCTGACGTTCATTCACTTACTTGACTAAACTAATGTTCTTAACACTCTTATACTTTTATACGTCGTTGTGCCTTTTGAGTGAGTGATGCATGTAATGATTTCAGTGTAAACAGGTGTTCAGTGTGTTGTTTGTGTACCAGTGTCTCTCTGCAGGATCCAGATCTGCAGTTCGATGAGCGAGTGAGCGACGCAGCAGCCGTCCTTCCTCTTACACCCCAGAGCGAGCTCTTGACGGCACACATCGAACTGACAGCAGGAGCTCAACGCTCGGATCTTACTGTAACTCACAGCGCTGCTCTTCACCACATGAACCAAGCACCTGACAGAGAGACAGAGAATACTCTATACATGCTTATATCACACGATCCCGTATCATTCAGCTGTGACGATGTGTTTGCTATGGTGAGTTTCTCACGTACTTCTTCTTATCAAACTGATGTTGTGTCGGTGCGTTCGCACACAGAGCCGGATTCTCCTTCCAGCGTTTGCTGATCATTCTGGGTTTGCAGTCAAAACAGGCCTGTGGAAGAACAAAACCACATGCGTTTCAGCATCAGAACGGACAGAGGGGTTAAACAGAGAAGCGTTTCCTCCGAACGACAGGCACTGATCCATGTGCACCAGGTCATTATTTCAACTTCATAGAATTTTTGAACTATGTAAATTGATAATTACATGCATTTTGATTAAATCATTCTGTTGAAAAAATATGACAAGAAAGAAACAACGGCACAATATTAACAATGAACTAACTTGTTGGTTTTTTTTTTTTTTTTTTTTTTTTAAGGAAATCTAGAAACAAAATTATTGTTTGCAATAATATGTGACCCTGGAGCACAAAACCAGTCATAATTGTACATTTTTTTAAATTGATATTTATACATCATCTGAAAGCGAAATAAATAAACTTTCCGTTGATGTATGGATTGTTAGGATAGGACGATATTTGGCTGACATGCAGCTATTTGAAAATCTGGAATCTGAGGGTGAAAAAAAATCTAAATACTGAGAAAATCTCCTTGAAAGTGTCCAAATGAAGTTCCGTATCATTGCGCGTTGTGTGCTGCTTAGCAAAAATTAAGTTTTCGATATATTATGGTAGAATTTAATACAAATCTTCAAGGAACCTCTCTTTACTAATATCTAATGATTTTGGCATAAAAGACACATCGATAGATTTTGACCCATACATTTAATTTTGGCTATTGCTACAAATATAGGCGCCCAGCGCCTTAACACTCTTTTGTGCTCCAGGGTCATCTGTTACTTTTTTAATTATTTACATTATTTCAACAGTTATGTTTACAACAAGTTTTTACACGGTTTTGTTGATACTTATTTAAATATTGATACAATTTTAAATTAACCTCAAGACTACTACAGCCACGCCGCCCACGGAAGGCAAAATACTATTGTTTTTTTTAATGTATTAATAACGTTTGAACCCGCTAATCCTATCTGAATGCTTTAACAAGTGTTGTAAAGTGGGATTTTCCACTGTTTTTCGGAGATATCCATTTGTCTTATTTGGATATTCAGGGGGGGGGAGGAGGCTCTGCAGCCACGTGATAACGTCATCACATTTTGACATTTATTTCGTCATAAGTAACCATGCATTTCGTTCTCTGAGGCCAAACATGAACATTGATGACGCTTATGAGCCCACCGCCCCCCTGGGAATGCCCAGATTTGGTTCAAACTGTCCATATTCAACCAATAAACATAGGTTTTGGTCTTTTGAACCACCATTTAGGATTTTTCATTGTAAATTTGAACAAACGCAAAGTGAAAGTAAATGCGTTGTGCATGCATGAAAACAAACACAAAACACATTTGCATGACAGAACTCTCTGAAAAGCCCAGAAAAACACACGACTGAGTACTTCGACATAAAACAAACCAAAAACAAGGATGATGACGGACAAAGACAAAGTAATTTTTATAATCACTGGAATGTGTGTCTTCGCGTCGCTAGGCGATGTCCCGGTAAAATCGATTCCGATACAGATACAGCCAGCGGATCGATCATTTATATTATGTAAATAATTATTATATAGTTCATAAAGATCATTTTCACTATTTTTTCTGTTGCACTCTGTATATTTCTCTCTCATTTTGTGTGTAGTTTGTGAATCATTTGCACTGTTTGTATTTTTGTTGCAGAAGACAAATTGTGCAATTGTTTTCACTAAATAGTTGCACGGTTTGTGTTTGTTGTTGTTGTTCATACTCAGATTGAAAATATATTTATCTGAAAAAAGTCACTTTTTTACTGTGTTTTGTTATTATATAAGACTGATTCCATTTTCTTTACTCCCTAAATGTTTTTTTAGACACATCTATATTGTTAGTAAACTAAATAGACCTGGTTTTCACTGAAAACCGCCTATAACAATATTGTAATAAATGGCTATAACTTGCTTGGGGAATGTTATATGTAGACAATTTTATTTGGAAGTGTAAAACACCCAGATACAACTTTCTAAAGAAAAACATCCAAACTTCAGGAGTTTCTGTTTGAGTAAACAGTAAAAAACACCCAATTGTTGCTTGCGTTTTTTTCTTAAAATTCTGGAAATTCATTAATTCTTAGAGAAAACAAAAGGAAAACTGAACTTGAAATTAGCTAGACTGAAACTTCACGTTCTCCTGTTTATAATGATATATGACACTTGATGCTAACTGCTAGAATAGGTCTTAAACTAAGAAAAGTGCAGACGTGTCAGGTGCCCCAAAAGTGGTCTAGGTCTTTAAGGGTTAATATACAAAGCATTTTAATATTTGGTTTAATTATACATAATACATTTAATTATATCTTTTATATTCTATTGTTGTTGTGTTTTCTTATTCTAATGGATGCATTTTGTGCTATACTTGTAGCGCTATGGGTTTAAGAAAAGCGTGTTATAAATAAAACGCATTATTAATTAAAATTAGGTGCAATCTTAGCTTTTGTTTCTTTTAGAATAAAACTAACTGAAATGAATGAATATGACGTTAAATTACTGACTAAATTTAAACTATATTTCTGTCAAAAAAACTAAAAATATAACTTAAGGCCTGTTCACACCAAGGACAATAATGATAAAGATATAATTGTTTAAATCATTCTAACTATATAATAATATCAGAACACAACTATAACGATAAAGACATACAGAAAAAATATCGCTGGAATCACTTACAAAAGAAAGCTAATAACCGATAAAAACATCTACAGCCAATCAGAATTGATCCTTCTTCAAAAAGCTTCTGCATTTAAAGAGGCGGACGACTAAATTGCAGTGCACACTTAAAATAAACTGAACGTTAGCATGTGTTGGTGTGGAGCTAATATGGTTATTGTTTGTTTGGGGAGGTGAAAAGCCCTGAAGATAAAAGTAATTAACACTTGAAATGACTGCTATATTGAGATCACATGACCAGCTGAACCTGATTTATTTCAGTAACACACCATTGTAAGACTCTCGACTTTACACTGACTTGAATCATGAAATTACATGTGTGTGCTTTTACCTCACAGAGGAACATGAACATGCCCGTGTGTATGTTCAGTAGCTCGATGACGCCGAGTGCTTGTCTCTCATTGGTCGAGAGCGGATTGAAGAGCAGCTCTCTGACCAGTAAGCCACGCCTCTCCTGCGTCCACACGTCAATCTCCTCTTGACAATATGCAAACGTGCAGCCCTCACCGTACTTACACACCTGATTCTCCAACACCTCTGCACACACACAAGGGGAGGATTAAAACACATGAATTAAATGTGGTACTAGTTCATCAGTCACTGACTGGTTAACAGGTGACGCACCTCTGCAGAGCACGAAGGAGGCCTGGAAATTGTTGCGAGTTGGGCGGGGCCGGATCCGCCTCCAGGGAGAGCTAGCCCCGCCCCTTCTCTTGCACAGCAGAAGATCCTTCTTACAGCTGTGAGTCACATCAGACCTCAACTCAAAATCCAGCACACCTGGACCTGAGAGAGACACACGGACAGATGAGTTAAAGACACAGACAGATAGACCGAACAATAGATAAAACAACAGATAGAACTAGACTGCTAAAACAATAAAACTATAAGAGTTTCAGATAGAATGATAAACAGAACTATAGATAAAATTATAAATCAAACAATTAAATGATTGATAAAACGGTAGACAATAAATAAAACAGACAGATAGAACAATTAGAATGATAATATGATAGAATGATAAATAAAGCAACATAAAATGATAGAGTGACAGATAAACCTAAGTAAAATGGCAGAATGATAATTAGAACGATAGAATTAAACCAATGCACTTTTTCCTTTATTATTTTTTAACAATTTTTTTAAAGTTCCCCTGTAGTGAAAATCAAGTTTTTATGTTGTTTATTTATTTATGTGGTGTTTTTAATATGCTTTTAAACAAACCATGTGCCAATCTATTAATCAACACCATTGCTGTGTATTTTCTCAAAGGCAGTCACAGAAGCATATGGTTTGAAACAGCCCTGGGTTTGCTACGTCACAAACCAATAACCAATCACGTCAAGGGATCGATTCCTATCACTAGCTTGCAAAATATACCAATACCAGCACAAAACAGAGCAAAAAACCCATGAAGCTGTGGTTTAATGTGAATTTAGAACCGCTAACTTGCATTATAACCCGTGGCACCAGTGTAAAAGTAGCCCGGAACATTTTGATGATCAAAGATAAGTTTTAAGGGATAAAATATTTGACTACAGGGGGACTTTAAAAACATCTTAACTTTTAGTAGTTTGATAAAATGATGTACCAAGATGTTTAAAATGTGATATAAATCATATTGGAAATAGGTATGAAGTCTGTTCTGCTCACCAAGGCTGCATTTATTGATCAAAAACAGAAAAAAGACCAATAAATGGAACGATAGATAAAACGATAATTAGAACAATTAGAATGACAAAACAATAGATGTGATAAACAGAGGGACAGATAAAAAGGTAAATAGAATGATAGATGAAACAATAAAATGATAAATAGAACGACAGGTAAAATGATAAAACAATGAACAGAACAATAGATAGAATGATAAAATAAAGCAATAAGCTTTTAATCCGCTTCGCGTCGTGCCTAACAACGCCCCTTAGCTGTTATAAATGCACTGTAAACCACGGCTTCACGGGGATTATTGCTTTTATAAAACGGTTATTCCATATACGTAGTACGGTTTCACAAAATAAAAAAGAGCAAATAAAGTGTAATGATATAGTGTTGCGTCCGAGTCTACCCAAGTCGAGTCCGATATTAACCAATCGAGTACAAGACAAGTCCGAGTCCCGAACAGCCGAGTCAGAGTCCAACGAAACACTATCATTTATTAGTATCTTAACATTGTTTTAACCTTTACAACTAGAAAAATTCATCGTCCATTTAAATGTAACAAAAGCAAACCTTTATTGCATCTTGCCATATTGATTTTTGATTAATAATTAGTATCCTGCTTTGCTGAGCAAACTTAAAGTCATGTAACAGAAGTTATGGCTGAATTGATTTATGTATTGTGACATACTTCAGAGTGAAACAGGTTTTAGAATGTGAAAAATTAAAGGGCGGGACTTGACATTATTTATCGTTAAAATAAATGTATAAATTCAAGGGTGGGGGTAAAGGAGTAGGTATCTTGGTGAATGGGACCTTAAGAGCAGAAAATGCACCTTTATCTGAATAAAAAAAACTAGATTTTTTTATGAAATATGAATTTTGAATAATCAAAATTAGTTTGTGTCTGCTTATTCTATTCATCAGTGTTTGAATCATTAAAGAAGAAACTGCATTTTAATTTATGGGTTAAAAAAAAAACTAAAAAAAATGGACGCCAAAGTACAGGGACCCCAGACAGGGATTTTTTTTTTTTTTCTTGGATGTAAAATGTGGCGTGAGGGATAAACCGTTAAGCCCTACATACTTTCCATAAGTCACAGCCAGCTCGCATCTGTTTTATTTTTGAATGCATTAGGATTACAGTAAATACATTATGTAAGGAATAATTGATGATGGACCACTGAATTATTAGAAAATAATGCACAACCCGCAGGTGATTTCGGGCCAATAAAAAATATGCCAGCAAAGATGGTAGAAAAAAAGATTTTCTTGGAAGCTAGCAACTGACATAATACAAAAACAAAAAATAATAAACTAATGGCATAAACATTCTCAAGCTGACTGAAGGCAAGTAAAGACTCCAAGTATTACTTAAAAGCTACATTCTAAATAAATATAGGCATACTCAATAATAGATTGTAGCCTAGTAAAGGCTTCTAGAAATAGCCTCCTACAGACATTTCATGAAGTAATAAATATAAAAATAATCTTCACTGTATACATTAAATATAGATTATATTATATTAATGTTAATAAGTGATTCAGTCAAGAGCAGTGAGTGATTTTCTCCTTTCGTTTTGTTTGATTAACATTAATGACGCAGTCGGCGGCTGCAGGTTTACGCTGTTGCTTTAAGATCTGACGCATAGATCAAATATTTTGACACATCTGTATTTCTCCCAACTGTTCAAGTTCACTTAAGACAAAACCGACTGCATTTACATGAATGGTCTCCAAGACGGACATTTTGACATAACTTTTCGTGTAAGTGTGTAGCAATAACAGAACTTAAGAGAACATAAGCGAAAGAAAACTCAGCATTCGCACGCTGACTGAGAGGCGCGTTCTGTGAGCGCGCTTTCGGTGTGAGCACAGAAACCAGTCGGCTTTCAAGTACTGGACAAGACTTAAAAACACATGCAAATACTGAATTATCACTTTCGTGATAATGCATCGAGTCAGTGACATTTCCGTCAACTGTCCCTGGACTCGGTTGGACTCTCCGAGTGAAAATGCATCCAAGTCCGTGACAAGTCCAAGCCCTTTAAAAAAAAAATTTTACTCGAGACCGGACTCACGCCAAGTACAAGTCCCCCAACTTTAGTAATATTAATAAAAACAGTATTCTTGCACCAAACAATGTAGCTCCTCAGAAACAGTTGTGGTTCCAACAAAGTGGTTACCGAGCAACAGGCAAACGTAAAAAAAGGTGCATGTTTGTAGTAGAGCCCGACCGATATATCGTTTATCCGATATTATCGGCCGATACGAGCCTGTCGCCGATATATCTGTATCGGCAAATATGCCGCTGATATGCCGCCGATATAAAAATTTTTTTTGCAGAGCATATAACGCAGATAAAATGCTTAAAATGGTGTAATTACTTAGTTTGTCCAGCAGAGCGCGCTCCATTGTTTGCTACTGGCGACCTGGATGAAACGCTTTAAAGCTTAAGTCTATGGAAAACCATTGAAACTTTGAACGGCCATATCTCCGTAACGGCGCAGTGGATCCGCACCAAATTCAGGGTTCCCTTCAGCTCGAGGAACCCTCTCGAACGCGAATAGAGTGTACGTCTCGAGGCCCTCTTTCGAATGAGACCACCCCCGCGTCGATAGCCCCCGGGGTTCGGGAGTTACGGGTGGTTAAATTCGCGGTCCCGGGGGCTACTGACGCGCGGAGGGTGGCGTTCGATAGGGCTCCTCGAGCTGAAGGGATCCCTCGAATTTGGTGGAGATCCGCCGGCGCGTTCGCGAGATAGTGACACCAGTCAACACTTTCACTTCAGTAAGGACTTGTTCAGGCAGCAGCATTCAAGCGTGGTCTTATTCGACCGTAAGAGCCCTGCGAAGTGGACTTCACATGAAATTCAGCCATGATTCCAGTTCCAAGGGAACGTACACGTTGCATTCAAAGGACATTAAAGTGCGCGAGATGTGAATTTATATTTATTTACAGAGGTATATTGTCACACTTCACTCTTCTCTAGTAAGTTTAATCTGTGTGTGAAGACAGTAGCGCAAATAGTGAATGAGTTCCAACGTGAAATAAACTTCAATGTAATAAAGGAATGGAATTGAATTCAGTGCACTGATATCAGACTCATTTTGAATAAAGATTATTGTTAAATTGTTAAATGCCCTGCCTCCATCATTACATATCTTTGTCACGTCATTATAAGTGTTTGATCACCACATTTAAGTGATCATTGCAAAAAATTTGTTTATGTACTGTATATATATTCTGTTTAGTATCTACGAGTATATATATTAGTACCAGTCAAACTGTTGGACAAACGAATGGAGTTGTCAAACTTTGACTGGTACTGTACTATAATATACACAAAGAATATCGGCCGATATATCGATATCGGCCTTTTTTTTACCCCCAAATATCGGTATCAGCCCCAAAAAACCCATATCGGTCGGGCTCTAGTGTCAGGTAATAACAAAAGCCTCGAATGTGGCTCAACCAATCAGAATCAGGGACCGGAACACAATCGTTTTATAACGATAAATAAAACGACAGTATGATAAAACAATAAAGAGAACGATAGACAGAATGATACAAAGAATGAAAACAACAATAGATAGAACAAATAGAACGATAAAACTATACATAAAATGATAGAATGATAAACAGAACAGCAGATAGAACGATGAATAAACCATTAAAACGATAACCAGAATGACAGAGGGACTGTGCGTGTCTGAATCACCTGTACTATTGAAGCAGCTGCTGCAGGCTTGAGTGAAATCATGCGTGTGCTCCAGCGGGTTCTCGGACAGACTGGATAGAGTCGAGGTCACGTGACCATTCCTCTGTAACGCACATACACACACTCTCAGAGACGCACGAACGCTTTCACATCTTCAGACTGTCAAAAACGCAGAACGTACCATATGAGGAGAATCTGTCAGTTTGACCGACGGCAGAAAACCACAACAGACCTTCCCACCTACCAGAGAAATAAACACACGCTAGAATCAAAATCAAACATCAGCACATGTTCAAGTATAACAGTCGAGCTGAACGCGCAGACCTGGCAGACTGAATTCAGACAGCGAATCGAGCGTGTCTCTTCCCACCACTAGAGGGCGCTGCAGGGAAACGGAGCCGCTTGATGGACAGATGGAGTCCAGCGCATCCAGATGGCCGCTGGAAGAGTTCGAGCTCAGCTCAGCTTTAGTGAAGGAGTCCAGAGAGTTCAGCTGACTCCCGAAGGAGGAGAAGAAGGCAGGAAGACGAGGAGACGAGAAGCACAGCAGAGAGCTGGGAACCACTCCACTCTGAGCGCCAAACAGGAGAGAATAAAGCAATAAGCCCCAAGAAGCCAGTGAATTTATAACAGTCGTGCCTAACAACGCCCCTTAGCTGTTATAAATTCACTGTAAACCACGGCTTCACGGGGCCTATTGCTTTTATAAAACGGGTATTTTATATACGTAGTAAGGTTTCACAAAATAAAACAGAGCAAATAAAGTGTAATGATATTAATAAAAGCAGTATTCTTCCACCAAACAAAGTAGTTCCTCAGAAAAAATTGTGGTTGCAACAAAGTGGTGCCAAGCAACACACAGAAGTAAACAAAGGTGTGTGTTTGTGGAGTAATTTACAACAGCTTAGAACTTGGCTCAGCCAATCAGAATCAAGGACCGGAACTCTCCGTTTTATAATCAACTAGTAACTGTGAGATATGCATTCTTCTGATTGGCAGGTCCTCGCCTGCGATGAGTCTTCTTATTTAGCCATGCAGTCCAGCAGATTGTCCAGATCGTTCCATCAGTCAACTGTCCTCAGCGACTGAGGACACCGGGCACCGAGAGCGGAACGGTCGGGACGACCGGGGCCTCATGGGGTCGTCACAGGGCCGGCGCGGGGAAAGACGGAGACGGCCATCAGAGTCAGCTTCGGACAGAGAAAAAATGAAAATCAACAACAAAAAGCAGCAGCAGAATTAGGACAGACAGGTTTGAATGAACCCTAGCATACTGTCACTATCTATGGTTCTTTGTAGAATAATGGCATGTAACACAGCCTGCGATTGCCGATCTATGCAATTATTTAATCAGTTTTGTTTAAAAACCTCTAAATTTTTGTAGTTTATGAAGTTAAGTACCAAGATGTTCTAAATGTGATTTTAAGTCATATGAAATAGGTAGGGAAGTCTCGTTATGACCCACTCACCAGGCTGCATTTATTTGATCAAAAATACAGTAAAAACAGAAAAAAAACGTTAAATATTTTCTAAGTGAATATATAATAAAGTGTAATTTATTCCTGTGATCAAAGCTGTATTTTCAGCATCATTACTCCAGTCTTCAGTGTCACATGATCCTTCAGAAATCATTCTGATATGCTGATTTGGTGCTTAATAGAATGATTACAGTCAATGTCTTTACTGTCACTTTTGATCACCTTAATGCATCCTAATTTCCTTCCAAAAATTATACTCACCCAAAACTTTTGTACATTAATGTTTATGCATTTGGCAGGCAGTTTTATCAAAAAGTTTTTTTTAAAAACTGCATTAAAAAAAAAAACGTTCAGTTCATGCATTCTCTGGGAATCAAGTGCATGACCGCGGTGTTGCTAGCGTCACGCTCTGCTGTCTGAGCTACAGGAAAACATGTGGCATTCCTACTATTAGCATGATATTCAGTCTCTTTGAAATACCTGCAGAGTCAGTCACTTCCTCCAGCTCAACAGAAGAAATCTGCAAACAAACACAAAAGATGTCTAAATCTACTCATCAGCAGCTAGCTAAGGCGTTATGCTCAAATGATATTCATGAGAAATAAGAGTTTAAAATCATAGGTTTTTGTTTTTTTATATAAATGAAGTCCTGCCTCATCTAAAGGTGACGGCGCGGCACAGTCGTCCTCAGATCCTACTGCTTTCCCCCTCTGAAACAGAAGAACGGATTTCAGGTAAATAAAACCGCTCCATAATATGATTATCTTTCTGAAACATTGCCTTATTGCACTCAAACATGCTGTTAAAAATATTTCAACAGCATGCACAGGATTCTGGGTACTCACGTGAGAACTGATGTACGCTTTTCTGTTTTTCAAGCCCAGACTGGCTGCGATTTCCTTGGACAAATTGCTGACCGTCTGATCCTGAAAAACATATGAAAACAGTGACACAACAGATGGAAGAACACTTGGTTTAATGAAGCAGATATTCCAAATAGCAATAGAACATGAAAGTTACAGTTGACTAGTAAATGAGTAAATTATCCTTCCTGACTTTACTGAACAAACAATGAAATTAAGTCAATTATGTTGCAATTTTATTCCTAATTATGCCAGTTAACCATGTTTTTCAGTTTAATTTCTTACGTTTTTTGTGATTGTGACTAGTGGTCTACCGATATTATTTTTGACAGCTGATGCCGATATATTTGAAAGCAGGGTGGCCGATATACATATATGCATGTATTTTTATTTATCATTTATCATTTTTAATAATAATTATCATTTAAATTGTATGTATATTGGAATATTTGAAAAATAAATGGTAAATAAACAATTATAATTTAAATGGCAACTTCTGATCTGTAATACTATACAGTTTTTTCCCAATAAAGAAATATTTAAAAAAATACAGGATATTAAAAGGAAGTAAACAATGTAAGAAAACAGGGCACCAGTATTGGAAGTTTGTGTGGATTGGGAATCATATTCTGTCAAATAAAGCCAAGGTAACACTCATTTTACATGCTGCACACACTGAAAGTGACATGAAAATGACATTAGGCAGATGAAATAAAGCGCAGCATGTTAAATCACGAGTTAAGTCTGTCGATCGTGTGTCTCTGAACTCTCCTCCTGTCCGCATTCAATTCGAATGGACACACGATCATATGAGGATACAAACGCACACTTCAACAAAAAAAAAAGATCTCACAGAGGAATTACACTAAGTCTGCAAGGTTTGAGACATGAAATTTTTATTAGACATTCAAAGATTTGTTTAAACTATATAAATGCGTATTTGCTGGAAGCTGACGGCAAGCGAGAAAGTAATGTTTGCCTTTCTATTACTAATAATATAAAAGCAATCGTTATAATAATTTAAAATTTTTTTGTTTAACAGTTCTATCTGATTATTAGGCAGACTTCATCCGTATCAGACAGAACTGTTAGACGGTGAGAGCAAACAATGAAGAGGGAGAATGTGAGCGCTGTGTGCTCAAGCACTGCCGTTCTCAGTGGAGCCAAGTCTTAAACATATCGGCCAAACTGAGAAACATATCCGCCGATACGGATATTTGAAAAATGCCATATATTGGCCGATATATATCGGTCGACCACCAATTGTGACCTTCTAAACGTTTTTGAATGCTGGGCATTTATTTATTTACGGTGCATTAATTTTCAATTTACTTTAATTGAAATGTTTTGAATGGGTTTTAAATTGACACACTGCTTTAAATTAATAATTTATATATTTAGTTTAACTGTATTAAAAGCATAAGACTTGAGTGATATAGATTAAAGCAGAAACAAATAAATGATAAATTTTTGGCCTTTTAGTGATATTAAATAATATGAAATGGAACATTTTGAAAGGTATATGGTATAATGGAATGAAAATATAATTTTTTCCCCATAGGAAACATTTGAAATATTCTGATCTAAAATACAGTAAAAATCTTGTCAAAAATAATGAGAGAATTACAGTTTTTTACTAAATGGACCCTTTTCATAGATTGTTTTTGTATGTATGTACGTGTGTGCATATATAAAGGTGGGGAAAAAAAGTATTTAGTGAGCCACCAGTTGTGCAAGTTCTCCCAATTAAAAAGATGAGAGAGGCCTGTTATTTTCATCATAGGTATACCTCAACTATGAGAGACAAAATGAGAAAAAAAAATCCAGAAAATCACATTGTAGGATTTTTAAAGAATTAATTGGTAAATTCCTCTGTAAAATAAGTATTTGGTCACCTACAAACAAGCAAGATTTCTGGCTCTCACAGACCTGTAACTTCTTCTTTAAGAGGCTCCTCTGTCCTCCACTCGTTACCTGTATTAATCGCATCTGTTTGAACTTGTTATCAGTATAAAAGACACCTGTCCACAACCTCAAACAGTCACACTCCAAACTCCACTATGGCCAAGACTAAAGAGCTGTCAAAGGACACCAGAAACAAAATTGTAGACCTGCACCAGGCTGGGAAGACTGAATCTGCATAGGTAAGCAGCTTGGTGTGAAGAAATCAACTGTGGAGCAATTATTAGAAAATGGAAGAAATACAAGACCACTGATAATCTACCTCGATCTGGAGCTCCACGCAAGATCTCACCCCGTGGGTCAAAATGATCACAAGAACTGTGAGCAAAAATACCAGAACCACACGGGGGGACCTAGTGAATGAACTGCAGAGAGCTGGGACCAAAGTAACAAAGGCTACCATTAGTAACACACTGCACCGCCAGGGACTCAAACCCTGCGGTGCCAGACGTGTCCCCCTGCTTAAGACAGTACATGTCCAGGCCCATCTGAAGCTTGCTAGAGAGCATTTGGATGATCCAGAAGAGGATTGGGAGAATGTAATATGGTCAGATGAAACCAAAATAGAACTTTTTGGTAAAAACTCAACTGTCGTGTTTGGAGGAGAAAGAATGCATCCAAATAACACCATACCTACTGTAAAGCATGGGGGTGGAAACATCATGCTTTGGGGCTTTTTCTGCAAAGGGACCAGGACGACTGATCCGTGTAAACGAAAGGATGAATGAGGCCATGTATCGTGAGATTTTCAGTGAAAACCTCCTTCCATCAGCAAGGGCATTGAAGATGAAACGTGGCTGGGTCTTCAGCATGGCAATGATCCCAAAACACCGCCCGGGCAACGAAGGAGTGGTTTCGTAAGAAGCATTTCAAGGTCCTGGAGTGGCCTAGCCAGTCTCCAGATCTCAACCCATAGAAAATCTTTGGAGGGAGTTGAAAATCAGTGTTGCCCAGCGACAGCCCCAAAACAATACTGCTCTAGAGGAGATCTGCATGGAAAATACCAGCAACAGTGTGTGAAAAACCTTGTGAAGACTTACAGAAAAACGTTTGACCTCTGTCATTGCCAACAAAGGTATAAACAAATTATTGAGATGAAAATGGTGTTATTGACCCAATAATTTTTTCCACCAAATTTGCAAAATTCTTTAAAAATCCTGACAATGTGAATTTTCTGGATTGTTTTTATCATTGTGTCTTCTAGTTGAGGTATACCTATGATGAAACTTACAGGCCTCTCTCATCTTTTTAAGAACTTGCACAATTGGTGGCTGACTAAAAACTTTTTTTCCCCACTGTATATAATATATATATATATATATGACGATATATTACACATACACATATACACACACACATATTACCTTCAATTTAAAAAAATAATAATAATAATGCACATTTATAGCACTGTAGTTTGGGTTACATTACCTTGGCATTAAATTACAGAAAACTGAATTCCAAGAACAGCCGAGTTGAAATTTTCATTCATTCACTTTATTTATAGAGCACTTTACAACTGCACCTGCAGACCAAAGTGCTGTACAATCAAGAAACACTTCATTAAAACACACAACTTAAAACAACACACATCCTACTAACAACAAAGACTAGCCCACCCTCTCAAAGGTAAAAGACAATAAATAGTTTTTGACTTCAACTTTAAAAGCATTTAAAGATGAGACCTCTCTAAGTTCCTGAGGAAGACAATTCCAGAGCTTCGGCCCCGCAACAGCAAAGGCCTGATCCCCTTTTAACTTTAAATGAGTACGAGGGACAGTAAGCAATAACTTATTATTGGATCTTAGAGACCCAGGTGCTTGACGAACAGCAATGAGCTCAGACACGTAAGCAGGGGCCATCCAATGCACTGCTTTAAAAACATACAAAAGAGTTTTATATTTTATCTTGTAGTTCACTGGTAGCCACTTGAGAGAAGCTAAAATAGGAGAGATATGATGACTTTTCTTAGCACCCACTAGCAGCCTATCTGCTGCATTCTGAACTAATTGCAAGCGTGAAATAGTGGTCTGACAGGACTCCACATACAACACATTGCAATAATCCAGACGAGACAAAACAAAAGTATTAATAACCTTCCCTAAGTCTTTTCTTGACAGAATAGGCTTTAGTCGAGCAATAGACCTAATCTGGAAAAAACAAATCTTTACTACAGCATTAATCTGCTTGTCAAATTTCAGCTCTGGGTCAAACACCACACCTATGTTCCTTATTTGGTCACGGCAATAATCGGACTATGAACCCAAATATGTGGACATATCTAAACATCCTCTGGCAGGACCAAAAAACTATCTCAGTTTTATTCTGGTTCAGCTGAAGCAGATTTTGAGTCATCCAGCTCTTAACCTCCACTAGGCATGCAAATAGCAAATTAGAACCATTGTTCTCTCCCACTCTCATAGGTAAATAGATCTGCGTATCATCCGCATACAAATGGTACGACATGCCGTATTTTTAAAAAATTTAACCCAGGAGCATCATATACAATGAAAATAAAATAGCCAATAACAGAACCCTGGGGGACCCCACAAGTAACAGGCGCTGCCGTTGAAACAAAGTTACCATACTTTACAGAGGATGATCTATGTGACAGATAAGACTTAAACCACTCTAAAACTGTCCCACGAATTCCAATTAAATGGGATAACCGCTTTATAAGAATCACGTGGTCTATTGTGTCAAAAGCTGCACTTAAGTCCAATAAATTCAAAGCTGCCGCGTTACCTGCATCTCTGATTATATGGAGGTCATTAACAACTCTTAAATGTGCAGACTCAGTGCTGTGACCTGCCCTAAAACCGGACTGAAATTTATCTAAGATCTCATACCTACTTAAAAATGACATTAACTGGGAATAAACCACCTTCTCTATTTGAGAGATATAAATTTGACATATTTCTCTCTTCTGACCAGCATAATCAATCTTACAATGTTTTCCTTTTTTGCAAAGTCATAAAAACACTATTGTGGCAAAATAACACAAAAATTTTTTTATTGTAGTTTCTGTTTACCACTATTGAGGTTTGCCAACTCTGACGACTTCTGAGAACGTGTAAATATGAAAAGGGTCCATTAGATCACAGAAGAATTACAATTAATCACATTCATTTAGCAATAATATCTCAACACGCGTTAATGATCAGCAACGTTTACTTCCATAAAGGATAATAACAGTGTTGTTTACCTGCGGTGAGGCCAGCAGACATGCAGCACTGCAGTCATACGCCTCTCTCAGTTTCCCAGACTCCTTCAGACACACGGCTTTACGATATAACGCTTTAGCGCTGTCCTTACACACCTCCAGAGCGAGATCGCAGTCCTTCACACTGCTGTCAAACTCGCCCTGACAGACAGAGAGAAAACACACATGACAAAAAACATAAAGCATCCAACAGGAACTTTAAAGGCCAAAATCCAGAAACTAATTGAATTTTAGCACTTTCTTCAATTGAGCATGTTTACATGCACACCAGTAAGCTGATAACTCACAAATATCAGCTTTTAACATAACCAGTTTTCCCCGTTTACATGCACATCAGAAACCTGAGAACACAAGTAAGCCTTGTTTACATAACTTTATTAATAAATCAGGTTATTTCCCTGTAGTGACGTCAAAACATAACAATTTGCATATCTGACTCAGCTGTGATGTTAAATAAAGCTTGCGACGTGTCAGCAGGAAACTTCCAGCTCATATTATCCTCTCATGCACTTACAGATGACTGAAACACTTCTACTGCACGATTTTCTGGGTCACGAAAGGCTACGTTCACACTGCAGGCAAATGTGGCCCAAATCCGATTTTTTTGCTGACATGTGACTCAGATCTGTTTTTGTCATGACAGTGTGAACAGTACAAACCGCATGGAATCTGATCTTTTCAATTCTGATTTGTGCCACTTCCATATGTGACACTGGAGCACAAAATCAGTTCGTAGCGGGGTATATTTGTAGCAATAGCCAAAAATACATTGTATGGGTCAAAATTATCGATTTTTCTTTTATGCCAAAAAAATCATTAGGATATTAAGTAAAGATCATGAAGATATTTAGTAAATCCTACGGAATATCTTAATTAAAAATAGTAATATGGATTGCTAAGAACTTCATTTCAACAACTTTAAAGGCAATTTTCTCAATATTTTTTTGCACCCTCAGATTCCAGATTTTCAAATAGTTGTATCTCGGCCAAATATTGTCCTAACAAACCATACATCAATGGAAAGCTTATTTATTCAGCTTTTCAGATGATGTATAAATCTTAATTTCGAGAAATTGAACCTTATGACTGGTTTTGTGCTCCAGGGTCACATATGTGGTACTAAATCGGATACAGGTAGATGTTTTGAAATGCGACCGCAGTGTGAACTGTCATGTCGGATTTCATGCGGCTTTTACGTCGCTCTACATTCGTCATAATTCCACGCTGACGGGAGACACTTCAAAGATTTTTACATACCCAGAGTTATCAAGACAGTTGCGAAAGGTAATCAGTGGAAGTACAGTGATGTGTCAGAGCTCATAAGTATTATAGTGACAACTCCATATACAAGCAAAACATGAGCGCTTGAATCATTCAAGTTTCGTTGAGAGACATGAGTTTTTGTTACATCCTTGTCTTTATTTTTCATATTGCCAGTGCATAATTTGGCTGGCTTCTGCAGCAGATCACACTATAAATAAATGCATAATCACTTACTTTATGTCCTCCGTGTTTACTTTTGTAGGACAGCGCGCTGCACAAGTGTTGCCAATTCTACAGTTTCCCCGCAAAATTGGGCTACTTTTTCCTCTGTTGCGCGGGTTGTTTTCCCAACTTCATGGGTTGACGCGACCCCACTAACGCAATGTTTACTTCCCTGAACAGGATTGGGCTAGTTTGAGAACATTAGGCAGATTTTGTCGTTTAAACCTGGAAACCCTGTTCGTATCATTCTTTTGCGCAGTTCAGGACCATGATCTGTTCACACTGTAAATCTGATACTGGCCCCATTTAAAACAACAATGTGAACAGCTATACAAAAAAAAAATCAGATCTGAGAAGAAAATTGAGCACTATTGTGAACGTAGCCAACGAGTCTGCGTTTGTGATCCGTTTCCTTCATTCCGGCAAAATGCTCTCTGGATTTTTTGTAGTTTGCTTATAGTTTAGCTTTCATCATCTGGCCATTTTATTTAGGCTTCAAAATTCCTAAAAGTTGTTTTGCGATTATCGTGATGAACAAAATGTGTAAGAATCATAAACTTTTGTTGGTCTCAGAGCTTATTTTCTGCAATAATCTCAAAGCCAATAGAAAAAAACCCATTGGGTTTTTGTCAAAAGAATCTGAGTGATGGTAACTTCTGGTTTGGCCTACAAAAATACGTAGATCTTGGTGTGGAATTCACCATGTTCTGATGGACGGCTGCGCGGTTGATGTACAGACTCTCCAGCAGGGCGGCGGGAACGTTCAGCCCCTCGGTTTGAGCATAAAGCGCCACATTGACGGCCTCGCTGAAATGGCCGCGCGCCTGCGTCCAGTCGCCCTCTCGAAACGCGGCATTGCCCTCGTCTAAGAGATCACACACCAGCTGAACCACAAACCCCTGACGAACAACAACAGGACAGAAGAAACGAAAAACAAAGAGAAAATAGTTACAGGAGAACGTTTTTAACATTTGAGTTTTAAACTGGTCCAATCATGCTAAATGTATGAACGACTTTACTCAGCTATACTTCGGAGAGCAAATGTGAATGCGTGTCCATTTAGATAAACGTTTGAGTGCAAAATATTTCCTCAAGCCCAACCTCATAGCCTTCAGGGTCCGGATAAGGCAGAGAACACCTGCAGACACGAACAACAAAACAGAAATCAACACTACGACTGATATGAGACAGTCAGCAGGAATGAATGATACACTTTTTTTTAGTACTTGATGAAGTTCAGCGCTCTCTGAATCTCCTCCCGGCGCTTCTGACGCTCACCGCTCATGTTTGACCATCACAAACCTGAAAAACAAACACACACGTGTGCAAAAGTTCACTTTTACCAGCTGTTCACCATTACAGTCTCAAAAGACACCAATGCTTTCTATGTAAAAGTGTGTATTGTAACTCAAACATTTGGTTTATGCACACCAGCATATACACTAAATATTAAAGCACCAAAGTTGTAATTATTACACTATGAAAGCATCACAGTGTATTTTTGCATTTTCAACAGTGTATGTATAGGTTTTCTTTTGTGTTTGATGTAATGAGTCAACCTAGTTGGCTAGACGGCATTATTATTATAATAGCGTTCTAAGAACGTTTAGCTAACATTCCTGTTAAGTTATGAAAATGGTATTTCTGAACGATAGAAACGTCCAGTTTTTTAGGGAACGTTTGAGAAAACATTACAGAAACGTTCCATGTTACCATTTTGCAAACACTGTGGGAAAGTTACTTTTGAGTGTTCTCTGAACCACCTGAAGTTTGTATCAACGTTCAAAAGAAAAAAAGAGTTAGATGAACGTTCGGAAATATATTCCATGAATGACTTCGGAGTTTTGAGAACGTTACTGAAGACCGGATCATTCGGAATGAACGTTCCATTAACGTTACTGAAAGAATGTTCGTAACTTTGAGACAACCTTGTCAGAAGTTCTGAGAACGTTCCCTCAGCAGCGATGACACTCGAAAGCGCTACAGTAACAGAAGGGAAATAACTCGAGATTTGAAACACGCCCAAACTCACTTGACTTCACTTCCTCCCACAGACAGCTTCTACAAAAACGAAACTGAAGCAGCTGGAAATAAACATCCAGAATGACAACCCACTGATAAATAAAGTCGGCCACAAAAGAGCAAATATACCCCCAGAATAAAGGCGTCATTAGAATCACAGCTGTGAACTTTATGTGAACTCACCTGTCTGGAGAAAACCACGACAAAAAGCGCTTTCTTCTGAGCTCTGACCAAACACGCGCGGAATGGCTGACAGATTAAATATTATTCAAATGTATGTGTGTGAACCTTTCACTGCTCCCTCCCTGCGAACCCGACTAGTGTTTCCAGCTCTTCCGCCAGGAGGCGCTCGGTGGCCGGAAGAGCCGAGTCCCTCATTCACATGCGTTCGCATCTCTGCACGGTTTTTCGCATTATTGGGAACGTATCGGGTAGAAAACATATTATTTTGAGCATGTTCATTTGTAGAATTGATAACCGGAATGCAAATTAAAATACGTATATATTACACATTATAAAATTGTGTCCAAGTAATCCATGTGCAGGAATCAACGAACAACTGTGATTGGTCCATCCTGACCAGCGCTGAGTAAAGTAACACGCATCACGTGACAATGCCTCTCCGCTGAAACAGAAGTGGGGAACAGCTGTTCAACTTTATCGGACAACGCTTTATTAAACGTTTTAAAGAAAAGACATCAATGAATACACTCTATCAAAAACATGCATTGACCTGAAAATATGCTTAAACCTCAGTTAGTTTCAGGGTTGCCAGGGTTTCACAACATAACCTGCTACTCAAAACTAGCCCATAGCGTTCCGGGGGTAAAATACACTTTTTTTTGGCAGGGTTCCCCTGGTAAAATTAGCATTCCAGGGGATAAATATGGCGTTATTGGGGTCGCTTCCACCCACGGACGTGAAAAACAACCGGTGGCATCAGTGTTAAAGTAGCCCAATTCCACGGGGAAACTGCGGACTTGGCAACACTGATTGTAGAGGTGCGGGTAGGATTTCTGGTAGCCAGTGTTGACAATTGAAATCACCAAAACAAACACACCCCTACCCCAAAAGTGTCTCGCCCCTATTTTGATAGCTCCGCACACAACATACACACAACCCAGCAATGATTTAGTTTAGTGAACAAAGCAAATCCAATGTTACACCGTGTCTACACCAGACGCGAGTGGCGTGGCGTGACAAAATACTATAGAACTCATTATAATCAGTGATGCTGTCCACACCATAGATATATATACATGACACGACACGACAAATCCCCGACAGAAAACTGCTGCTGGGTTCTATTCATGACGTGCTGACACAAATTATCCAATTGATTTTCAACCGGTAGCTTGCGGTACAGTGTGCAGACAGACTAGCTGTCGCGCGCAGACACGGGTATCACCTAGCAAGAAGAACAAAGCAACCCGTGCGCTGATCGCAGGTACAGTACCTTGAGTTCTCTCCAGCGCTTGAAAGCTGATCCGATATTTACACGGGTCTTACTTCTTGCTTTATCATAAGCCTTCTTTTGTTCTGTAGACGTTTTCCTCTTTTGTGTTTTATCCGCCATCTCTATCTTTCTGTCGCTCGGCTCGGTAATGTCCGTCCTGTGCACTGAACTCTCTCTCCTCCACATCACGAGTAGACACGCCCCTTATTGCTGATTGGCTACAAGTTTGTTTTGCTAGAATCCGTTTTCTAAAGTGTTTTTGAAAAATCACTTACCCCACCTTTAAATCAATGTGTCCTTGTGTTTTGGGAAAACGATTTCAGGCAGATTACAGTGGCCTTGAATTCCCTCCAAGCGTCGCATTATCTCTACAAGAATTTAGTCATTGTGAAAAACATGTCCGTAAGTGATTATACACTCCTGCCACGCTTTAAAATGATTAATAATTAAATTTGCCAACATATGATGCTAAACAAATAAAAAAATGATAAATAAGCAGTGCCGTAATGTGGTAATTTTAATTAACACTAACAGTAGAAGTAAAAAAAATAAAAATAATACACGCTAAATAAAATGTACGAACTACAAATCCCATGAACCCTTGCGCGTCTACGCCACTGCATCATCAGAACGAGCGGGAGGAAGCAACTGGGTGCAACAGAAATACATCTGCACCCAGAAAATCACATTAAACACCACCTGTAAGTACAAACTCAATATTCATCCGCGAAGTTTATTCCAGAAACGAGTTTCTAGTGTCTAGTAAATAGGCTGCGTCACTTTAAACGTGCTTTGCGTGCTGATCATGTGTCACTGTGTATGAATATGAAAACACGTTTATATAGAGACGCGTACATTTATGTAAACAAACGCTTCACTTAAGGGGTGACCAGTGGTTACACTATTAATAAGAATATTTAACGTTTTAACATGTAAAGTATGTTTACATGGGATTAATTTATGAGTGAAGTTTAATTTATGTTAATAAAAATATTTTAAATGACAAATTTACATTGTTAATAATAGTAAATGTAACATGAAAAGTGATAATGTTAGTAAAAATGTAGTGGGTTTGATGTGAGTCAAATGTTATCTGTATAATTCACATGCACTTTCTTTGTCTGTTTAGCAGCAGAGTTCAAATCATGTTAAACTCTTGTGTGTTCCTGTGTTTTCTTCAGTTGGGGTCAAGATGGCATCAGATGCTGTGGCAGATCTCGCCGACTCATTGGCCAAAACTCAAGTCGACGAGGGCGAGCTCAGTTATAAAGGACAAGGCCTTAAACTGGACAACGCTAAGTCTGGTGAGCTGCCGGTGATCTCCTGGTTTCACACGCTTGTGCATCTTTATGAAAAAGTAACAGAGGTGATGTTGTGTCGTGTGCAGTGGAGGAGATGGTGAAGGCGATCGAGGAGTTTGACGGGCTGCATGCGCTCAGACTGGAGGGGAACACCATCGGCGTGGAGGCAGCGCAGACCATCGCTAAAGCCCTGGAGAAGAAGAGCGACCTGCAGGTGCATATGCCAGATCATCTCGACTTCTTTCATTTATACCTAAACCCTAAACACATCAGTAGTTGATAACCACTGATAAGCTACCACTAAATATTGTAGAAACTTAATTTTCTGTAAAGTTGCTTTGCAACGATTTGTATCGTGAAAAGCGCTAGACAAATAAACTTGAATTGAATTGAAAAATAGTTCTCAAATGGTGGATCATGACCTGAAAAGTTTAAAGGGGTCATATGATGTTGCTAAAAAGAACATTATTTTGTGTATTTGGTGTAATGAAATGTGTTTATGCGGTTTAAAGTTAAAAAAACACATTATTTTCCACATACTGTACATTATTGTTGCTCCTCTATGCCCCGTCTTTCTGAAACGTGTCGATGTTACAAAGTTCATCGGTTTGAAAAAGCGAGGTGTGCTGTGATTGCCAGCTATCCAGTGCGTTGTGATTAACCGAATACCTCAAAAAAAAGGCGTGGTGGGGGACGGGGGAAATGTTACGCCCCTTGCCATATTGTGATGCCCTGTCCGGCCGAGCGATGAGACAAAAACATTAAAACCCATTACAAACGAGGCATTTGTTGCATCCAGTGGGACATAATTACTGATTATAATAACACTTATACTGTTTTTTTTATGCGTTGCATCGCGCCGCGTAAACATCAAACCATGTCTGCATTTGTGATCGGAGAAATGACAAACAACAGTGTACTCTACACTGTCAAAAACTCAAGTTTGAATCATGCAGTGGAAAACCTTTAAATGAAAACGTTTACTACCGTTGTGGTAGAACAGCCGGCATTGTAGTCTACTCTCTCAGGATCAGGAGACAGTCCTCCATAAAATGCGCCGGACACACCGGAATATTTGGGTTGAACTGTTCTGAAAAGTGTGGTAAATACAACTTAACCACTAATTTGTAGTCGTGTCAATTGGTGGAAGAAACAAAAAAAGTAGGTTTGCTTTCACAACGAAAACTAGCGTCTTCACAACATGGCGGCGGCAGCAACAATAAAGTTATGCCTTCTTTTTTGCAGTGAAAATTGGGCGGCTTTGCTAATTTATTCCCACATAGTGATGTAGATAGGTGGGGCGTGTTAGAACGAGGCGTTTTAGCGGGGGAGGGACGGTGGCAGAGTCTTAACTTTGATAAAGCATATCTTTTTGGTTTTGAGACTTTAGTCTTTGCAACTTCAGGATCTTATCTATGCACAATCAGCTTTGTAACACTCCAAAGAGAAAGGAAAAACTTGAAATCGCATCATATGACCCCTTTAAAAACAGCAGAAAAAAACTAAACAAAAACAATGCTAAATCAAGTAAGTAAATGCATCCAGTCATGCAACATTTGGACAAAAATAAGCCAGCTTATTAACTTTTAAAAAGCAAGAGAGACAAATTACATCTATTTGGTCTTGAAATCAAGGCAGACTTTGTTTTTTTACAAATTTAGCTGTCATTTGATGGAATTTCATCCAATTAAGACCATTGTTAGCATGGACAGGTTGTGCGACTTGAGTTCATTAAAAAAACAACAACAAAAAGAACAAATACAACCCAGACAACATTGAATACAGGTTCACTTTCAGCGAGAAATATATGATTTATGTCATTCACAAATTTAACATGAAAAAGTATAAAATATAAGGTGGGAAATAAAATTAGGAATTATATTTCAAGACATTATCTTGCAAAACCTTGCGTTCCCCTAAGAATCTTTGGATTCTTCCAAGTAATTTGAATATAGAATTTATTAAAATATAATTTTTAAAGTTTAAATATAATTGGTTATACTTTACAGTAGGGATGTAATGATATACAGGTATGCCGGTTTATCACGGTTTGAACGTGCACGGTTATCATATCGTAAATGTTTGCATATCTACGGTTTAAAAAAAAATGTAATAAAAAAAAATCTTACCCACATGCAACTTATTTCCGCTCGGCTGCTTCACTCTGCATTCACTTGGCTGCTTACACGTACGTGCAGCGGAGAAAATGACAGAGACAGAAATATCTAATCTCCATCCCCGCCGAAAAAAAAAGTTAAAATCTGCAGTATGGGAATACTTCGGATATAAAAAAAAAAAACGAACGGGGTTGTCCTTGAGGACGGATCCAATTTGCAAATAATGTGGACGCTAAGTGGCTGCAAAAGCAGGAAATGCATCCAACATCTTAGCTCATATTCGCGGACACCATCCCTCCGTGCAGATGAAGGTGTGTCGCATTAATAACAAGTTATAAGTTAAGGCCGTATGATTTCCGTGAAGCAGATGGAATGTGTAGTCGTGAACATGGAGTTTACAGTAAAACGAGGATGTCACGTAAAACGCGCTGATCTGATGGATGGATAAATCAAAAGTAGAAAATTGTGTCTGTGAATATTTATGCGCAAAGAAACAGCTTTTAATCTACTTGTTTCTGCATGTCTCTGAGTGGCACAGTTTTATCTACTGCATACATTTGATTTAATTTGAAATTGACAGAAATATATTAGCATTGTACAATGTACTTCAAAGTTATAATAAAAACAATAATAATATTGTTTATAATGAAATAATTTATTCAAACATTGTTTTCAAGGAATGTTTGTCCATGTTTTAACTTTGCCAAAAATAAAAGTTGTACATTTTCATTTCATAACATTTTAAAACATTCATTAAAATGTTCAAGTGTGATATAGATATAAATAAGGTGCACAGCTTTAATTTTTATTGTTTTTTAAATTTATTTATTTATTCAGAAGGGAGACTTCAATACTTTCATTAAAACGGTTTCAAGTTTGTTGTAATAAAGGATCTGTTCATTCAAATAACTTGTTCTTTTTCTTGTTCTTTTAAGAGTCATTGTTAATGAAATATTATTGTTTAATACCTACCGTGAAACCGTGATTTTCTGAGACAATTATCATATCATGAAATATCATACCGTGACAACCCTACTACAGTAGTCTAATTGTTAACATACATAGTAACAGGAAGCTGACAATGACCATTGTTATTAATATCGACATTAGGGTGTGACGGTGAGGACTTTTCCACAGTTAAATCACGTGTGAACAACATCGGTTAATACCGGTATCACCGCTGGGGGCGGGGGCGTTACCTCTTTTTAGCTTTCCTTTCGCTTTAAATAGCTTAAAAGGCCGTCGCGAATTAGCGGCAGTTCGGCGGTCAATGCTTGAATGGCAAACAACAAAATACGTCGTCAAACTCCTTTATGAATATAGATTACTATTATATATATACTATAAATAGATATAATCTATATATCTATATATATATATATAAACATAGAACTTTTTTATAAACAAATAAAAATACATCATGCTATAAAGCAGGCTACGCCTAATATAAAATAACAAATAACTAACATAAAGTTTAAATAGGTATACAAAACTGGAAATAAATAAACATGTATAATATATAACCAAATAAATAAGAAACGTTAGAAACATAGAACGTTTATTAGCAAAACGAATAAGAAAGCTTGGAGGCACGCATACACCTTGATGTCAAATAAAATAAATAAATGACACCAAGTTTAAATAAAGTAAAAATCAGCAAACAATGTGGAAACAATCAAACAAGAAACGAATGTTTAAAAAAAAACTCAGAAAATCACCTTAGATAAGTGGCAAAAGTCAACAGGCTTTTCAAAAATCCAAAATATTGCCAAACAGGCACTTTTGCATTTCATTTCGAAACTAAATCATCCGCGATTGTCTTGTCGTCCGCCTCATTCTTGCTGTCTAGCCTCACTAGTTCGTGTCGTCTCACCTCGTCTTCTCATCTGTCTCACCCCACTATTATCGTCTGTCTCACCTCACTCTTCTTGTCAGTCTCGCCTCGCTCGCTCGTCTGTCTCACCTCGCTCGTCTCGTCTGTCTCACCTCACCCGTCTCGTCTGTCTCACCTCACCCGTCTCGTCTGTCTCACCTCACCCGTCTCGTCTGTCTCACCTCACCCGTCTCGTCTGTCTCACCTCACCCGTCTCGTCTGTCTCACCTCACCCGTCTCGTCTGTCTCACCTCACCCGTCTCGTCTGTCTCGCCTCACTCTTCTCGTCGGTCTCGCCTCACTCTTCTCGTCTGTCTCGCCTCACTCGTCTCGTCTGTCTCGCCTCGCTCTTCTCGTCTTGTCTCGCCTCGCTCTTCTCGTCTGTATCGCCTCGCTCTTCTCGTCTGTATCGCCTCGCTCTTCTCGTCTGTATCGCCTCGCTCTTCTCGTCTGTCTCGTCTCTCTCTTCTCGTCTGTCTCGCCTCACTCGTCTCGTCTGTCTCGCCTCACTCTTCTGGTCTGTCTCGCCTCACTCTTCTAGTCTGTCTCGCCTAGCCTCACTCTTATGGTCGTATCGCCTCACTAGTTTTGTCGTCTCGCCTCGCACACCTCGTCGTCGGTCTCGCCTACTCGTCTTGTCTGTATCGCCTCACTCGTCTTGGTCTGTCTACCTCACTCTCCTGTCGTCTCGCCTCACTCTTCTGGCTGTCTCGCTTGCCAGCCTCGATCACTCTTCTGTCTGTCTGCCTCGACTCACCGTCTGGTCTGTCCGGCCTCATCTTCTCGCCATGTCTCGCCTCACTCTTTCGCCGTCTCGCCCTCACTCTTCTCGTCTGTTCGCCTCAATCTTCGCGTTCTGTCTCGCCTCACTCTTATCGTCTGTCTCGACTCACTCTTCTCGTCTGTCTCACTTCACTCTTCTTGTCAGTCAGTTCGACTCACTCTTCTTGTCTGTCTCGCCCTACTCTTCTTGTCAGTTAGCTCGCCTCACTCTTCTTGTCTGTCTCGCCTCACTCTTCTCGTCTGTCTCGCCTCACTCTTCTTGTCTGTCTCGCCTCACTCTTCCTGTCAGTCAGCTCGACTCACTCTCCTCACTGGAGAAACGAAATCTGATCTGTGATGCAACTGTCGTTCGTTGTAGTGTCTGTTCTTTTACTGAACTAAATTTTTTTTATTACTATAAAAAATCAAAACGACGGTGGGGGTCAGTGCCGCGGTGGGCAAGTGACGTAACCGGTGTTGCAGCTTAACACCGTCTATCGCGGCAAGCCTAATAGCCATATATTATAAATAAAACAATATAACTAATAATTAGCTTTTATAGACCTTTTTCAATAAAAATTTTTGTACATGTTGGTTCGCAGTTCATTAACTAATGAATGTGCCCATTAAGATTAACATTAACTAAGATTAATAAATGCTATAGACGTTTTGTTCATTGTTAGTTCATGTTAATGTTAACAAAACATCTTATTGTGCAGTCTTACCATATAATATTTTCTCCCATCTTATATTTTCTATACATTCCTTCACCATATCTGCTTAGGAAATCAGTAAAGTGTGTTTTGCGCATTGAATTATTAGCTGCCAAGAGCAAGAAACCACGTTTAGATGATAATATTGTTGATAATAATCGCTTATGAATCACATTGTCAAAACTATCTCCTTTATCTCAATTGTTTTACTTTTTTTTTTTCTCTGATGTTAGTGCTGCCACTGGAGCGACATGTTTACCGGCCGCCTGCGAGCTGAGATTCCTCCAGCGCTGGTAACATGAACACTGAATGATTTAATATTTCATCTTTTAGAGCAAAGACTTTTGCAAACTCTTAATCAAACCCAGTGCACTCATATTGAGTAGTCATGAATATAACAGACCGTTTAACGCTAGTAAACGATGCTTCTCTAGGTTTCTCTGGGCGACGCGTTAATCACTGCTGGAGCTCGACTGAAGGTTCTGGATCTGAGCGATAACGCTTTCGGACCCGATGGCGTGAAAGGCATTGAGAAGCTGCTCAAGAGCGCCACCTGCCACACGCTGCAGGAACTGCGCCTGAACAACTGCGGAATGGGAATCGGAGGAGGAAAGGTGGGTGTAGTTTATGATGATGATGTCATCATCCCTTGAAAAACTCGGCACCACAGTTGTGCTCTATTATATTGCCAATTAATTTTTTTGTAAATTTGGTGTTACCTGCTTCTCTAGATCCTGGCGGCGGCTCTGACGGTGTGTCATAAAGAGTCGAGTGCGCTCGGCGCCCCCTTGCAGCTGAAGGTGTTCATCGCCGGCAGGAACAGACTGGAGAACGATGGCGCCACAGCGCTGGCACAGGCTTTTCAGGTGCTGAACCATAAGAGAACTGACACATCTTCCAGAGTAATATTAATATTTTTCTTGCTTTTCATTAATTTGCCGTTTTAAAATCTACCTTATTGCCGAACTTTGTCATTTGGTCCATTATGGATGTTTTTCGGTTTCCCTTAGCTGATTGGTCCTTTGGTTTTGGTCCATTGCTTTATCTTCTTCATTGGTTCACTGGTTTTGGTCCATTGATCCATTGCTTTATCTTCTTCATTGGTCCACTGGTTTTGGATCATTGCTTTATCTTCTTCATTGGTCCACTGGTTTTGGATCATTGCTTTATCTTCTTCATTGGTCCACTGGTTTTGGATCATTGCTTTATCTTCTTCATTGGTCCACTGGTTTTGGATCATTGCTTTATCTTCTTCATTGGTCCACTGGTTTTGGATCATTGCTTTATCTTCTTCATTGGTCCACTGGTGTTGATCCATTGCTTTATCTTCTTCATTGGTCCACTGGTTTTGGTCCATTGATCCATTGCTTTATCTTCTTCATTGGTCCACTGGTGTTGATACATTGATCCATTGCTTTATCTTCTTCATTGGTCCACTGGTGTTGATACATTGCTTTATCTTCTTCATTGGTCCACTGGTGTTGATCCATTGCTTTATCTTCTTCATTGGTCCACTGGTTTTGGTCCATTGATCCATTGCTTTATCTTCTTCATTGGTTGCGGCTTAACATCGGTAACGCCGTCAACACAGACTATTGCAGCAAGCCTAGTGTTGGTCCATTAGTTCATTGCTTTATCGTCTCCATTAATGTATTGGTGTTGCTTTATTTTCTCAGTTGATCGGCAGTCTGGAGGAAGTGCACATACCCCAGAACGGCATCAATTACCAAGGAGTCACAGCTTTAGCCACAGCAATGCAACACAACCCACAACTGCGAGTGCTGAACCTCAACGACAACACTTTCACCAAGAGAGGAGCGATCGCCATGGCACAGGTACGCTGGAGAGCAGAGAATGTGCTTTAGCTGGAAAATCAGTGGAATTATTGCTAAATATACATCAACAGCTAAATATAAAAATTAAGCTGGTAAAAATGGCAACTAATAGATGTGTGTATTTTGATGGTTTCTTGCCACTACTATGAAAGAAGAAATGTTATGGAAGCAAAATAGCCCAAAATTGACCAGTGCATGAAAACCAATAGATATTCCTGTAGTTTCCTGCCTTAATTTCAAAGGTGTTTCTCTGTTTGTTAGGCATTGAAACACCTGCGCAATGTGCAGGTGATAAATTTTGGTGACTGTCTTGTTCGGTCTGAAGGCGCCAGTGCCATAGCAGAGACCCTGAGAGAAGGACTGCCAATTCTCAAGGTACTGGTAGATGATCAGTTTCAATGCAGTATAGCTTTGGCTAAAGCACTTCAAATGATGACATGATTAAAACTAAATCAGTAACCGTGCTCATCTCACTCTCATCAGGAGCTGAATCTGTCTTTTGGGGAAATCACTGAGGACGCTGCACTGGAAGTGGCTCGATCCGTCCAGCATAAAGATCAGTTAGAAAAACTTGACCTGAATGGTATAATCACACATTCAAACTGAAAAAAACATCACATCATTGTCAGGATTTATCTGCAAACATCCAAACAGTCAACGAGCCAAGTTTAGCTCTCAATCCGATGGTGGTGAACAGGTTATAAACCACTCTGTGACAGTTTTTGAAAGACATTTAAGATTAAATATTATGTCAAGGCCGTGTATTTGTCTGTTTGCTTAAAGTTGATGCATTGCTATTAATCACCTAATACATAACAGTTTAAAATATTAAAATACTCAAACAGTGATAAAGCAGTCATTATGGGTTATTATAGTTAACTTAAACCATTTTTAATTAAAGTAAAATAAATGTTAATTGAAATAAAACAAACAAAAAAAACTTTATTTCTGCTAGTTGCAAAGAAAAATGTACTTTGTATTAGTTCAAAACTATTTGCTCCTGAAAATCACAATCTGAAATGTAATTTAAAAAGAAAAAAGAAAAAAAAAAAAATATATGATATATATATATATATATGGTTAAACTAATAAAAAGGACAAAACAACAAAATTACTAAACACTTTAAAATTAAAGTGAATACAGAAAATGTACAAATAAAAATGGAACTTGAAGTATAAGAAACTACATTTAGTATCTCAATGATAAGACGGGTTACAGGGTAAACCTAAATCTAATAAAAACGTTTTGTTAATTGGAATAAACAGAAATATAAAATAGTGACGGAATAACTAATGAAAATTGAAAATGTTAGGTTGAAGCCTAAAATATGAATGGAAATAAATAAAAAATACAAAACAACGGAAATAAACAATCTATTTAGTAATATAAAAAAAACTAATTAAAAAGACTAAATGGACAAAATGTATAACACAATAAAGAAAACTGATATTTCAAAAATAAAAGTTGCCAAAAATATTATTCATTAGTAAAGTAGTAATATTTTATAGTATCTAATATAACAGAAAAATTTAATTTGAATTAAAGTAATTATTATATATAAAACTAATATTAATAAAAACTGTAATAGCATATAGATAATACTAAAATATCATGACATAAACCTGTGTAATTAAAAAAAACACACACACACACACTGCGCGGATATTTACAATCACATCCACATCATACTATTTGGTTGTGTTGGGCTTCAGTAAACATTCTAGGTGAAGGCTGTGAAAGGCTGCGAGAGGTGATGGAGAACATGAACATGGCAGACAAACTGGGCTCTCTGAGGTATCATACACTAAACAAAAAACTACACTGTGACATTTCAGAAGTCACAGCACTTTCCTCGCCAAATTCGCTTCATCTTATTTGTGTTTTTGTGGTTTGTGTAGACAATAGTATTTTTCTATATTTTACCAATTGCATCAGCTTGATATGAGCGTTCATTTCTTCTCATGGTCACAGTGATGACGAGGGTAGAACCGATGAGATGAGAGGAGGACGATGACGGACGACGATGATGATGATGATGTTTTTGTTGATGATGATGATGATGATGATGAGGAAGAGGAGGAGGAAGAAAAGAGTGAATTAAATCAGGTTTGATCAAAACGTCAATTCTTCCCGTTTGAAGCACGATTCAAATCAACATTACAAAACAGAAAGCATAAGTGAGAACAAAGTAAATGTGTATCTGTTTCCGTAGTTCTCAACACCGCCTTCAGCCCCTCGTACTCCAGACGTCTCGACTTTCCTGAGCTTTCCGTCTCCAGACAAACTCCTGCGACTCGGCACAAAGAGAAGCTTCCTCATCCAGCAGCAGGTCAGTCATTCCAGCATGTGACTTTTACAATCTTTTAAATTAATTTTAGGGTTTCTGTGGCTCTTGAAAGTTGATGTATTCCCTCAGCGACCAGCACAGATCAGCTCCAGGCATGACGAAGCGGATATCGTCCTCTTTTGGAAGACCAAACAAAGTAGTTTCGCTTCACAACGAAACACACAGCGCCTTCACGACATGCGGCGGCGGCAATAACAATACTACAGCGAGAATAAAAGTCACGCCTTCTTTGCGGGTGACAAATTTGGGCGGCATTATGCTAATATTTCCACATATTGATGTAGGTATGTGGGGGCGTGTTAGAACGAGCCATTTTAGGCAGGCGTGGCTGACTCTTAAGTTTTATAAAGAATATCTCTTTGGATTTGAGACTTTAGTCTTTACAACTTTACAGATCTTCTTTATGCACCAAGAGCTTGTAACACTCCAAAGAGAAAGGAAAAATTGAAAACGCATCATATGACCCCTTTAAGGTTATCTATAAGGCAGTGTGCTCCAAAACAGTGACAAAATTCGCATTTAGAAGAAATAAGCATTCAAAACTTGCAGTTCGTCACTTCCGCCAAAATGGCTCAACGTGTTTGACGTCACATCGTACTGCAGCTTCTCATCAAACTTTCTGTCCAATCAAAATGCTCTCTACAATCCAAAGTGCCCGCCCCTACACTATAAAATAGACACTGTAGCCGCGGCTGAAATCGGTCACTTGTCCACAGAATTAGTTTTTCCTGTACAGTGAATGGCACGTAGTGCACTATATAGGGAACAGGGAACGATTCAAACAGTGTAAATACGCTTTCCATTGCGGAAAAAAAGAAGTCTGGTTTCGCGCTGTCACGCTAACCACCACACTGCACACACACTCTGCTCCGAGGCCAGAGACACGATTAGCATGGAGGGATCACATGCAGGCGTCGGCAGAGACCACAAAATGTATCGGAGCTATTTGAATTCAACACAGAATGCTATATTTTATAGCAACAAGGATGAGATTGTGGATGGCATACTCTGTCAAATGCGGCTTTACGGAGCTCTACGGCTCTGAACGGCTCTAGCCCAAACTGTGATATAAACGAACGCTATTGGCTATTCTAAAAAAGGGGCGGGGCTGCTTGATATGTCCCGCCTTGTCTTCCTGTTTCAGTTAAAATGACGTCAACACATAGAGTAACGATGCATGTTTCTAAGCATTAGGGGACTTTAAGGCTTCACTCTGTTTGTCTCTTTGTGAGAGACTTCAGAACAAATGAGCGTGACAGCACACATAAAATCAGAAGAAACACACTGAGGTAAAAATTCTAAATGTTTAGTTTATTCATAACATGATATAGTCAAGTAACACCATGACAAGTGAGCTATTTTGCTTAATATTCTCACGACGCAAAAAAACATTCAAAACACCTACAGAACATTTGTGACTATTGTGCAATAGCCAACAATACATTGTATGGGTCAAAATTATAGATTTTTCTTTTATGCCAGAAATAATTAGGATATTAAGTAAAGATCATTTTCCTTGAAGATATTTTGTAAATTTCTTACCTTAAATATATCAAAACTTAATTTTTGTTTGGTAATATGCATTGCTAAGAACTTTAATTTGGACAACTTTAAAGATGATTTCTCAATATTTAGATTTTTGCACCCTCAGACCAGATTTTCAAATAGTTGTATCTCAAAATATTGTCCTGTCCTAACAAACCATACATCAATGGAAAGCTTATTTGTTCAGATTTCAGATGATGTAAAAATCTCAATTTCAAGAAATGGACACTTAAGACTGGTTTTGTGGTCCAGGTCCAATTTGTCTTATTTTTAATCATAAACTCATTTTGATCATTCTATAATTTCTTAAGACTTTTTTTTTTTTTAGAGTCATTTTGCTTTCTCCTGATTTAAGAATCTTGCACTGGAAAACAAGACCGAAATAGTGAGGAAGAACAGCACTTTTGTGATCAGATGGTACAGTAAAAGTTATTCCCGAATCTTGTTTTCTGAGAAATTTCACCTTTGTCCCGCTGTTTAGGCATAATGAAGTGAGTTTATGATTTAAACAAGAACAAATATCTGCCAACGGGCTAAAAAAATCTACTTAATTCAAAGAAAAAACAAGTGTTCATACCTCATTCTTGTTTGAAACATACACTCAATTTTGTTCGGTTTCTCAGAAAACAAGACTTCATATGTTAAATGTGCATCTCCAGTAAATGTATCTTGATTTAGGGATGTTTAGATATTTGGTGGAAAACAAGACAACCGTTTTTTGCAATGTATGCAACATTAAATGCCATGACTTGATGAATTTAAGACTTTCTGCTCTGGTTTTGTGGAAGGGCGATTTAAGACCAGCAGAAATCCTGTTACTTAGCCTTAAAAAGCTCTTAAAAGTATCTTTAATTTACCTTCATTAAACCTGCAGATTGTGTCTAAATCCTGTGTAGTAATGTGCTGAGCGTCTGTGTGTTTTTTCACAGGTGGACGTGTTGGATGTGAGTAAGACAGCCGAAGCGTTTCTGAAGATCTCGTCTGTGTATAAGGAAGACGACGCAGAGGTGAAACCGGCCGTGCTGGAGAGTATCGGTGAGATGAACATCTGTAGGAGGGATGCTGAATGATGCCTAGAGCTGACTGCTCGCGTGTTAGTTTGTGTGTGTGTGTGTGTGTGTGTGTGTGTGTGTTTCAGACGCAGTGCTCAGTAAAGCCTTCCTCACTCCTTCCTTCCAGGGCTTGAGTTTCATGTCGTCGTTGCTGGTGATGCTCGGGCTGTTGAAGGTACAAACGTTTAGTCTAGTTTGTTTACGTATAGTCTCTTCTTGTTTCACTTGGAAATATCTTGTAACTAAAATTGGTTATGAATGCCATTTTATGCTGATTTTCTGTCATTTCCACACAGTTATTGTTGCTAAATCCTGATTGTGGTGCAGATTTAGGATTACATCAGCTTTACATTATTACCACATTTCACGGAAGTATTTTACCGGCGTGGTTCTCCTGTGCTGAATGTGTTTAGCTAACAATTCTGTGAAAGCTGTGTGTGGAACAGCTTGTAATCTTTTTCAAACTTTTTCATGCCAAGGACCCTCAAATATTGCAAACAACCCTCTTTCTCAAATATAAAGACCAGGCAGTAAGCACACTATTATAACATATATAACATGTTTAAAAACAATCTTCATGCAAATTTTTTAAGATATAAAAATGTATAATGATTATTATCAGGGTTTCTGCAGGTTTTATTATATTAAATTTAAGACTTTATTAAAAATGTAAGGAATCAATTAAAGGGAAAACAATACGTCAATATGGTCTCTAAATGTAAATGTCTTAGAAAGTTTGAAAATAAAACTTCGAATCGGTCTCTACTACCTTTTGATTAATTTTATGAAAAATCGCTTTACTAGAATATGGAAATAACTTTTACTGTAACGTCTGATCACACAAAATGTTCCTCCTCCAGTATTTGTCTTGTTTTCCAGTACAAATCTTAAAATACATTTAAAGAAAATCAGCAAGAAAGACATGATACGAACGAAGTCCTTTTTTTTTTTTTTTTTTGAGAAATTCATCAAAAAATGAATTTTAAAAAATCGAATATAGATGGGCTCATAAAATTCATTTGATTTGATTCAAAGGGAAAACAAGTTTTCATTCCCCCGTTGTTTAAGCATAAACTAACTTTATTTTCTTCAGTTTCCGAAAATAAATGTCTTGATTTAAGAATGTTTACTTTAGATATTAGTACAGACAAATACTTACAAAGATGTTCATTTTTGTAGTGCAGGCAACATTTAATGCCATGATTATATAAATTCAAGACTTTCTGCTCCAATTTAAGGCCTTAATTTATGGAATGGTGAATTAAGACTGAATGAAGACTATTTAAGATCAGCAGAAATGCTTATTTTATAAATTTGCGCCCAAAACTAAATGCACATTTACCTTTTAACTCTAATTGTTTTTCATCTCAAAATTTCCTTCTGGACCCAGTTTGAAAACCCCTGTCCTAATAGAAATGCAGTTGGTTTGATTACTCGCTATGACTAGAACCGTTGAGCCTGATGGTGGAAAGTGTTTTGATGTTCATCTCTCTCTCTCTGTAGAGTGAAGACAAGCTGAAGCCCGTGAAGGTCGTCCCAGGACATCTACAGTGTTTGGAGCATGCAGTGAAACAGAGTTATTTCTCTCCAGAACACGTCACTGTCCTGAACGCTTTCATGGCCAGGTAACACAACAAACACAAGCGTTCACATTCATGAACTGTATTTTTCTTATTGACAGTGTGCAATGTGTTTGTTTGTTTTATGTGCAGGCCGAATAAGTCCCTGGAGCCGTGCAGCAGTGCTCGAGACCGCCTGAAATCCACCCTGCAGAAACTCACACCTGAGAGCTGAACGATTCTGAAACACGTGCTTAAAAGACTTCCATCTGATGGTTAATATTAAACTCTCATAACATGTCTTGAAACCTCATTGGTCTTCCTGCCTAGCTTTTCTTTCATCGAAGCCAATATTCAGATTTATTAAGACACAGAGCCGTCGTTTCAGAAGTGAGGGGGACGGAATGATATTATAAGAATAAATATATTCCTGTGATGCAAAGGTAAAAATATGCATTATAACAATAAGAATCTTTTGTAACTATACACACTACTGTTCAAAAGTCTGGGGTCAGTATTTTTTTTCTTTCTGTTTTTGAAAGAAATTAATATTTTTATTCAGCAATAAATATTTCTATTTTGAATAATATATACAAAAGAGCAAAAATAGACCTACCTGAAAAACTTCAAGCACTAGATAGGCCTATAGAAATACTTGAATAAATTGTATAAAGTAATCAAATGTACAAAAAACACTGCATAGGCTTCACAGTGTAAATTAAACATACATTTATGCTTAAAGTTACAAAAGTGATTCAGCCAAGAGCAATGAGATTGTTTGATTAACATTAATGGCAGCAGATATACTAGGGTACTGTCACTTTAAGACCGAATGCACGGTTTACTAGGATCCTAGGAAGTGTGGATTTGACAGATATATTAAGATACAAAAACAACTCCTATAATTATTTCACTAAAATGAAATAGGAAGCCTCTTACAGATGTAAACAACAAGTGACATCTTCAACTCCAGGTCAAGCAGCTGCATACATCGAAAATAATCAATGCGCTCCAAAAAAGAAAGGCAATTCTCAAAGAAGTTATGTCAGCCAAGTAACCAAAGTTGCCCACACACTGAAAAAGCAATCTGACCAAAGTCTATCACAAATAGATTTTACATTTTTATTTTTGCATGTGAAAAAGATAAAAAAAAAATGAAAAGTAAAAACAGACCAGTGAGCAAATGTTTCATACCGTAGCTTTCTTCAGTGCTCATAGAACAAACAGCATTTTCAAAATTACAAATTGTCACCAGCTTAAGCTTGAACAATTAAAGGGTATTGCCACTAAACTAGAAAAAAAAAAAAAGTAAACATGCAAGATCCATTTCTTAATTTATTCCAATAGGGGACATTGAGGTCAAGAAGTTGTCAATCAAAAACTCACCAGCCAATGAGAACCCACGGCTGCTGACCCCGCCCCCACGAAGGGTTTTGTGCCAGGATGGTGAACAAGCATAAACAAAAACTTCAGAAGTGTAAATGAAAACTGACAGCACGTTTGTATGTCCAGATCATCAAAAGAAAGAAGAAAACTGTTAGCAATTAAAGAATGCAGTAGGTTATACATAAAATTAAGTCCACTCATTAGTGTTCTTTATTGAAACCTAACAGCAAATAAAATATAAGAGCATTTATTTCATTAACCCAACATGAAAAGGAAAATGTAACAGAGCTTCATCAAATTCCACAAAAGCCTGAAATCATTTTATTTACATATAATCACTCCACATCTAAATTTTCCACATACATCTGATTATCATTTCCCACTCCCACAATACGACCATTATTACATAAACCTTATAAGACACTGTCATATCTGAAGTCTTTAGAAGCTCAGCTGTTGATTTATTAATTAAAAAATAAAAGAATCCATATCATCTCACCTTTACTGATTTATTGTGGTGTTTAATACATGTGATATGGCAATATTTTTTTACAATTTCTGTATCATTAACACAATTTAGCCAAATGTACACTGGAAAGGTGGCATAAGAGCGCTTCGGAAGTGGCATTTAGATGCTCAGAGGTGCCATGAATCCACTTACACAGCACTTACAGCTTTATGCGTTGATACTAGAGGCATTACATCTTTACTCAGAATTGTCAGCAGGTTCAGAGCTCGGCTGTGTAAGAGCCAAGCTTAATTGCGTAGACGACACAGTTTTGCGACTGAATAGAGACCCAATCCGAACCCAGGACAGAGCGGCTGAGTGAGTGTGGATCCAGAGAGAACTGATGGAAATCTGATGGACAACACACAATCTGCATCTAAATCTTGAAGCGTGACTTTCATCATTAATTTAACTTCTGCAGGATCTTTTTGCTTGTAATAATAATTTATTGGTAGACGGGACACAAAGTTGTAGAGGGAACGTTTTGGTGCGTCATTCATTAGGGGGTATTTTATAAAGATAGATTAAAGGGGTCATATGATGCTGCTAAAAAGAACATAATTTGGTGTAATGAAATGTGTTTATGCGGTTTAAAGTAAAAAAAAAACATTTTCCACATACTGTACATTATTGTTTCTCCTCTATGCCCCGCCTTTCTGAAACGTGTCGATTTTTACAAAGCTCATCTGTCTAAAAAGCGAGGTGTGCTCTGATTGGCCAGCTATCCAGTGCGTTGTGATTGGCCGAATACCTCAAGCGTGTGACGGAAATGTTACGCCCCTCACATACTGTTGATGCCATGTCCCGGCCAGAGCGACGAGACAAAAACATTAAAACCCATTACAAACGAGGCATTTGTTGCATCCAGTGGGGACATAATTACAGATTATAAATTACTTATACTGTCTTTTTACGCACTGCATTTGTGATCAGAGAAATGACAAACAACAAGTGCTACTCTACTGCCCAAAACTCGTGTTTGAATCATCAGTGGCAAATGATAAAAGAAAACGTACTTACGTGAGTCAGAACTGCCGGCATTTTAGTCTAATGTTACTCTCCCAGGATCAGTAAACAGTCCTCCATAAAATGTGCCAGCGATCCACCGCGCAAAGTTGATGTATTCCCTCAGCGACCAGCACGGATCAGCTCTAGGCATGACGAAGCGGATATCGTCCTCTTTTGGAAGACCAAACAAAGTAGTTTCGCTTTCACAACGAAAAACACAGCGGCCTAGCGTGAGGAAAGTAACCAGGAAGAGTGAGTGAGGCCGGGCGGTGTCAAGAACGGCGGTCCCGGCGAAGGAGCGGTGAAAACGGTGAAAGCCGATCCGGCGATCCACAGCACTAAGTTGAAGTATTTCCTCAGCGACCAGCACAGATCAGCTCTAGGCATGACGAAGCGGATATCGTCCTCTTTTGGAAGACCAAACAAAGTAGTTTAGCTTTCGCAACGAAACACACAGTGTCTTCAGGACATGGCGGCGGCAGCAACAATACTACAGCGAGAATAAAAGTTATGCCTTCTTTCTTTGCGTGAACATTTGGGCGGCGTTATGCTAATCTTCCCACATAGTGACATAGATATGTGGGGGCGTGTTAGAACGAGCCGTTTTAGGAAGGCATGGTTAACTCTGAACTTTTATAAAGAATATCTCTTTGGATTTGAGACGTTAGTCTTTGCAACTTTACAGATCTTCTTTATGCACCAAGAGCTTGTAACACTCCAAACAGAAAAATTAAACCGTATCATATGACCCCTTTAAACCAAACCCAGCTTACTTGCTGTCATCGGTTCTACAGAACCGGTTTGAAATGGTTTCAATTCACTCCAGATTGGAGTTTACATTGGAACACAGAAAGATTGAATGGAGAAACTGAAATGTGCCCAATATGGCGGCTCTAGTAAAGGAAGTCTCGCCTTCCAAATAAAACCAACATTCTGTGGTTTTTAACCACGGTTCTTGCAGTTTGTAGCTTCTGGCTGAATTACTTCCGAGCGGTATGGGAAGGATGCCCTTCCAAATACAGCCATAACTGGAAACTACAGACACCAAAAATCTTTTTAAAAAAAAACAAAGTTTATGATACCATACATGTCAGATTTTATTGCGGATTCGAAATATTGAAATGTGAGTTTGGATATCATGGAGTGATTAACTGGTTCTGGAACACAGCCCTGGTGAGATCACCATGTTTAATTGCTACAGAAAAGGCGGTGTTTTTATATTCAGTTAATGGTGGTCAGTTCGATTAATATTCACCTGTTCCAGGTGGGATGCACAAAGCTCTTCCATCTTAAATGGAAGTTGATGTCCTAAGAAACCTAACTGTGTTTGTTTCAGAAATCATCTTATATTATGCACAAAAACGGTTTGGATAGAGACGTTAAAGATCAGAAACCCCAAACTTAATGAGATGCTCTCAAATTCAGACTTACCACGCACTGTAATGGGCTAAATTACATTTATGCTTGCAACTCAGGGTCATAATTTGTTAATCAACTTTGACTGTAATAATCACATGTATTTCTATTTCCTGCAAAACATTTTTCCAACATTCTTGTGGACCGTTCATCCAATTTGAATGAGATGTTTGTGACATGTGTGCTACCTTGATGGAAGTTTCTATCAGAAGAGGAAATGGACATGAACATGCTCTGAACCATAACGGCCCTTTGTCTTAGAGTTTTTTTATGCATCGGTGCTCTACTGCTATTCCCTAAGGTATATGTTGAAAGTGTGTGTACACATCCATCCTATAATTATCAAAATCCATCCAGTGTTATTTTTTTAAATCCATATTTTAAAATTCCCTTTCTCAAAGCAGGCTGTTCTGAGATTCCTGTCAGAACGACGTAGTTCTGCACAGGCCCCTCCCACGATAGTTTGATTGACAGTAGTGTTTCAGCACAGACTGGACTGGTGTCTTACCTTAGCCCCGCCCTGAGTGAGCTGTCATCAGTCCGCCATTGTTTCACCTCTGGAGCAGGGGAAGACAAGATGTCTCCGATTAAGCGATTGAGGTGTTCTGTTGTTGGTTGTAATAGTGAACATAGCATTCGTCATTTACTCCCGACATCTGAGCGCTGAAGACGCAGAGGAGGTAACGTTACTTGCTTTGAGTGAATGTGGCCAATCACATCAGAATAAAGAATCTAGTTCGCTGAATCATTCATGATCAAGCCTCATCTACAGAAGAAGTGAGTATAAGGGTTTTTTACGAATCTTTGCAAATCACCTTTCATAATAATGCGCCAATTACCGAGTTTCTCTGAGAGCAGCTCGGAAGAGAGGGGCGGAGCCAGCAGAGCTCATTAACATTTAAAGCAACATGGACTATAATGGCTTGATAAAAACAGAACTGATTTCGACAGGTTTAAAAAGGTATTTTTTACACTAACATTGAGAAATTTTAACCAAAGTATGTTATAGACTTTTAATTAAGACCCTAAAGAATCATATCAACTTGAGATATCAAAATGAGCATCCGATGACCCCTTTAAATAAACAACAATGTTAAATTTCAGAACCTTAAAATGCAATCCCGGAAAATACAAGGCATTAAAATGCAAACACTGTTAATTCAATGCATTATTTTTTCAGTTAGTGCAATTCAACATGCTTTTTTGTTTCAAAAAAATGGTCATAAATTCGTCCCATACGTTTTGCAGTTAGTTGAAACAGTGTCATGATTTTTGTGTTCATCCACCAAACACATCGTACAGATATAGCTCTGGTCAGTACGGCAGTACATTTCCAGGAGTTTATCATGTCGAGGACAGATCAGCTCTTGCAGTCATCCAGTGGCGTCCATCAGATTGTGTTTTTTGACCTCTGAAGAGATTCTCATGCTGTTCAAGGTGAGATTGACAGTAAGAGATACGACACTCTCCAGAACCCACCCACCCCCAACGATTTCACTGCTTTCTTTGCTTTAATTTCAGTTCAGCAGTCACACTGCACATCTCCAGATCCAGCGCGATGAACTGCAGGAGCAGGCGGAGGAACAGGAGAAGCTGGAAGTCTCGTCTTCTTCAGTTTCTCCACCATTTCAGCAATCACCACATTTTTGCCTAAAACTGGTCTTGGTGTGAAGGACTGTTTGCATAAAGGGCATCTGTAGATTCCCGTCCGATCCTCCCGATTCCAGCATCCTAAGATGCATCCATTACAATAATTGCGTCCACAGGGAATCATTGAGGAGATCCAGACACACTGGACATTTGAACTGGTCCACTGTAATACTGGCTTCTGCCATTTCACTGTATGAACACACAGATAGAGAGACGTTATGCATTCCAGATCGACAGTCGTGTTCTTGTAAGAACTGGAGGGCTGATATATCTTGCTGAGAACGTGCTTGAGAAACTGTTTTTTTCTGTAGTCAGTGACTTGTAACTGAGTAGATTTTTTTTAGATAACTAAATGATTAAAGATTGGTTGGCTGAAATCCGAACTATGATTATCTCTTAGCAAGATGCATCCTTACTGATTCCGTATTTTTGCAAACTACCTCACAGCTGTGACAGACTTTAATGTTCCAAAGAAGAAGAATAAGCAAAAGGTTCCAACACAAAGGTTTTTTTTAAATAAAAAGCACAGTGTATCCAAGCAAACAACAACCAACAATGAACTGAGGAAACAAAGAAACTAAAAGGCGAACAGGTGTGGTGATCAAATGAATTACTAGAGTAACTAAATAGAGTGGGAAACTAGAACAAAGACAAAAGGAAATGAAACAAAACCAACTAAAAGTCCATGATAATGAAAACTAAATAAACCAAATACTGACAGTTCCTGACAATGGCACATCATCACAGTATCAAAACTGGATCATGATTGAAACTGAAACATTTCACACACACACACACACACACAAACATTACAAAGAAACGTCAGCAAATGACTGACAGATTTTTATATTATTATTATTATTGATTGCATTTCTCTTTCAACATGAACAAGCAATCAGCTATTCTGTAGTTAAATCAACTAAATTAATTTGAACTAGTTTTGTGAACTCAGGTGTGTCTCAGTTCATTTGTTGTTGATGTTGTTTGTCCGCATTACTGAAAACATTATGATCATAGTTTCTCTATCCTCTTTAAAAATCTCTCCAACCACATTCATAAACCCCTGTAGAACATACAGTGCTTTAAATAATACTGTGAATATTTTAGTCCAAAAAGGGAAGAGATTGTAACCGAATTAAAACATTTTACAAACATTGTGAAAAGCAGACTGCAACATTGAGGGATATTTTATTCAGGCTTTAAATTGTCACACATACATTTAACATACTTTTGAATGTTTAAAATCATCTAATGAAAATGTTAGATTTCAGTAGGGACACATAATCTGTCTCCATTTAACAAACAAAAACCTAAGACAAACCAAGCTAACAAACAGACAGGCAAATCTTTGCAAACAACAGGCCATTTAAACATTTTTAACTGCCAAACATTTTACTTCAGTAGATTATGATTATTCAAAATACAATGTTTACGTAAATCACAGTAAAAGGATTTATGTTGGGACTCCATCAGCTCAAATATGTTTACAAAGGTGGGGAGTCCCCCCACCTCAAATATGCTTGTGGGGGCCAGGCTTTTGGGTCCCCCCACCTCAAATATGCTTACAGGGACCGGAGGTTTGGGCCCTCCCACCTCAAATATGCTTACGGTGGCAGTGGTTTGGGCCCCCCACCTCAAATATGCTTACGGGGGCCGGGGGTTTGGGTCCCCCCACCTCAAATATTCTTACGGGGGCCGGGGGTTTGAGCCCCCCCACCTCAAATATGCTTACGGGGGCCGGGGGTTTGGGTCCCCCCACCTCAAATATGCTTGCGGGAGGCTGGGCGTTTGGGCCCCACCATCTCAAATATGCTTGGGGGCTGGGGTTTTGGGTCCCCCCACCTCAAATATGCTGACAGGGGCGGGGGCTGATGGGCTGGAGGTTTGGGTCCCCCAACCTCAAATATGCTTGTGGGGGCTAGGGGTTTGGGCCCCCCCACCTCAAATATGCTTGAGGGGGCGTGTGGTTTGTACCCCCCCCCCACCACAAGTATGCTTATGGGGGCTTGGGCCCCACAACCTCAAATATGCTTACGGAGGCCGGGGTTTGGGTACCCCCACCTCAAATATGCTTGCGGGGGGCCGCCGGACTGTTAATAATACATGTATTTCTATTTCCTGCAAAAAAAAAATAAAAACATTTTTCCAACATTCTTGTGGACCGTTCATCCAATTTGAATGAGATGTTTGTGACATGTGTGCTACCTTGATGGAAGTTTCTATCAGAAGAGGAAATGGACATGAACATGCTTATGGGGGCTTGGGCCCCACAACCTCAAATATGCTTACGGAGGCCGGGGTTTGGGTACCCCCACCTCAAATATGCTTGCGGGGGCCGGGCTTTTGGGGCCCCTCACCTCAAATATGCTTACGGGCAATGTTCCCTCTAAGCTGCGCGCGTGCACGGCCACGCACTTCTTCAGTCACGACTGCGCAGAAGAAATTATATGCATTGCACATGCAAAAATGAGTTGGGAAAGCCATCTGATTGAATTCTAGTAAATGCGAAATAAATGCAATGCTCAGTCAAACCACCATAGAGTTGGTGTCGCTATAGAGTTAGAACCGGTGAATGTGGTTTACAGGTTTCATAGAAAGAGAATGATGTGCGCTGTAGAAATCAAATGTTTTAATGCTATAATAGCTCAACACGAGAGCCAACGTAATGAAATGGTGGATGATGAGCACAGAACAGTAACAAAACTCTGAGACACTTACAACATGTCTACACAAGACGCGAGCGGTGCGGTGTGATGCGACACAATACTATATAACCCATCATAATCAATGATGTGGCTACACTGGATGCCGCGCCGCGACACGAAACTCCCCGACAATAAATGACGGCTCGTTCTTCTATTATGGGGACATACTGACACAAAGTTCAAATGATTTGCGACGCGACAACTGTCGTGTCTGGTGTAGACATGGTGTTACATTTACACACAAGTGTAGAAGTGTGCTAACACTACTACAGTACATAGGGATGTTTATATAACTAACGTTAAATAAGAATTCACATTCACATTTTCTTAAAATATTTAGCTTACAGATCTAAGTTTAAATTCTTCAGTTTGTTTTTACATTATATTATATTGTATTATATATTATATTATAACTAATAAATAATTTCATGAAAAAGGGGAATTCATGACCCCCTAATAGCGCTTCTTTTTAAAATTATATTATATTATATTATATTATTATAAAGAATTTAACTTTTTTTATGATTTTTAATAGAGATTGTGTTCTTGGTAACAGCACTGTAAAAAAACAATTTCTCAGGTAACCTAAAATGTGCATAATTTAGTTACAAAAAGGGTCAAATCAAATATAAATAGCAAATAACAGTTAAAAGTTACACACTTTTTTGTGAACGCACTGTACAGGTCTGGTATAAAGAATGTTTTTGCTCAAGTGGCCGAAATGTCCACCCAATAGAGAAAAGCTTTGCTCAGCAAAAAAAAAAGGATAGGGAACATTGCTTACGGGGGGGGGCGGTGGTTTGAGTCCACCCACATCAAATATGCTTACAGGGGTGGGGCTGGTAGTTTGGGCCCCCTCACCGCAAATATGCTTGCGGGGGCCAGGCTTTTGGGGCCCCTCACCTTAAATATGCTTATGGGGGGCGGGGGTTTGGGTCCCCCCACCACAAATATGCTTGCAGGGGCAGGTGTTTTGGGCCCCACCACCTCAAATATGCGTAAGGCAATGTTCCCTCGAAGCTGCGCGCGTACACGGCCACGCACTTCTTCAGGCACGACCCTGCTTTGGGCCACAACAAATTATGCTTACAGGCCAGGAGAGGAGTTCGGACCCCCACCTCAATATGCTACGGGGGGACCGGAGTTTGCACAACCACCTAAAATAGCTTGATGGGCCGGGGTTTAGGTCCCACCATCTCAAATTTGGCTTATGGGGTCGGGTGTTGGGTCCCCCCACTTCAAATTAGGCTTACGGGGGAGGGGTGGTGGTTTGGGCCCTCACCTCAAATATGCTGTGGGTGCGGGTGGTTTGGGTCCCCCCCACCTCAAATATACTTGCGGGGGCTGGGGTTTTGGGTCACCCCATCCCAATTATGCTTACGGGGCGGGAGTTTTGGTCCCCCCACCTCAAATATGCTTACAGGGACCGGAGGTTTGGGCCCTCCCACCTCAAATATGCTTACGGTGGCAGTGGTTTGGGCCCCCCACCTCAAATATGCTTACGGGGGCCGGGGTTTGGGTCCACCCGCCTCAAATATGCTTGCAGGGACCGGGATTTTGGGGCCCCTCACCTTAAATATGCTTATGGGGGGCGGGGGTTTGGGTCCCCCCACCACAAATATGCTTGGGGGCTGGGGTTTTGGGTCCCCCCACCTCAAATATGCTTGCGGGGGCCGGTGGTTTGGTCCCCCTCACCTCAAATATGCTTGCGGGGGCTGGGGGTTTGGGCCCCACCACCTCAAATATGCTTGGGGGGGCCGGGCTTTTAGGGCCCCTCACCTCAAATATGCTTACGGGGGGTCGGGGTTTGGGTCCCCCCACCTCAAATATGCTTGCGGGGGCTGGGGGTTTGGGCCCCCTCACCTCAAATATGCTTGCGGGGGCTGGGGGTTTGGGCCCCACCACCTCAAATATGCTTGCAGGGGGTGGAGGCCAGTGGTTTTGTCCCCCCCACCCCAAATATGCTTACAGGGGCGGGGGCTGGGGTTTTGGGTCCCCCCACCTCAAATATGCTTACAGGGGCGGGGTCTGGTGGTTTGGGCCCCCTCACCTCAAATATGCTTGCGGGGGCCGGTGGTTTGGGTCCCCCCATGTCAAATATACTTGCGGAGGCTGAAGGTTTGGACCCCTCCATCTCAAATATGCTTGCGGGGGCAAGGGGTTTGGGTCCCCTCACCTCAAATATGCTTCCGGGGGCCGGGGGTTTGGGTCCCCTCACCTCAAATATGCTTGCGGTGGCCGGGGGTTTGGGACCCCTCATCTCAAATATGCTTGCGGGGGCCGGTGGTTTGGTCCCCCTCACCTCAAATATGCTTGCGGGGGCTGGTGGTTTGGTTCCACCCACCCCAAATATGCTTGCAGGGCTCGTGGGTTTGGGCCCCCTCACCTCAAATATACTTGTGGGGGCTGAGGGATTGGGCCCCACCATCTCAAATATGCTTGCAGAGGCTGGGGGTTTGGGTCCCACTATCTCAAATATGCTTACGGGACAGTAGCCGTTAGTTTGGTCCCCCCAACCCAAATATGCTTACGGGGGGCAGGGGGGCCTGTCCGGGGGTTTGGGTCCCCCCACCTCAAATATGCTTACGGGGGTGGGGGTTTGGGACCTCCACCTCAAATATGGTTGCGGCGGGCGGGGGTTTGGGCCCCCGTTCTGCTGCATTTGATACAGTGTCATGATTTTTGTGTTCATCCACCAAACACAGCATGCAGATACAGCGCTGGTCAGTACGGCAGTACATTTTCAGCATTTTGTTATGTCGAGGGCAGTTCATCTCCTGGAGGCATCTATTGGCATCAATCAGATTATGTTTTTTACCTCTGAAGAGATTCTCATGCTGTTCAAGATGATTTTGACAGTAAGAGCTTCGACACTCCAGACATGATTTCCCTGCTCTCGGTTTAATTTCAGTGCAGGAGTCGCACTGAACATCTTCAGATCCAGCGTGATGAACTGCAGGACCAGCAGCTTGGAGTCTAGTCTTCTTCAGTTCCTCCACCATTTCAGCAAACACCACATTTTTGCCTAAAACTGGTCTTGTTGTGAAAATTTGTTTGCATAAAGGGCATCTGTAGATTCCCTTCTGATCGTCCTGATTCCAGTAGTTTGTAATGCAGATCATACAGTAACTGTGTCCACAGGGAATCGTCACTGGATCCTTCAGTAGATCCAGACACACTGAACAGCTGAACTGGTCCAGATCCACTGAAATATTGGCTTCTGCCATTTCACTGTATGAGCACACAGACAGAGAGAGAACACAACAGTTTATTAAATGCACTATTCGTGTTCCTTTGGTTTAGTCATTGGGTGGGATTATAGTGGGTCTCACATGTCTGACCAATTGTTATTTTGACTTGATTGAAATGAGCAAGTGGCGTGTATTTATTCAATGCATGCTTTCAGTTGTAGTACATTCATTTGCTTTGGTATGTAACATACCGGTTGATTTCGCTCTTAAATCAGCAAATTAGCCCCTTCAATCAAGATGAATGTGAAAAGGAATGTGATAATTATTCTGTTTATGACCATTTTAATGAATACCCAGCTAACAATTTTTGGTTCCCAGAACATTCTCGGAACGTTAGTTTTTGGTTCCCAGAACATTATTTTTTATGGTTTGTTTTTGGTTAGCCAGGAAAGTTTTCTTAACGTTCCCAGAACGTTAGTTTTTGGTTCCCAGAACGTTATTCTAACGTTCCCATAACGTTATAACATTAATCTAACATTCTAATAACGTTATTATAACGTTTCCCTAATGTTAGTTTTTGGTTCACAGAACATTATTCTAACATTAATCTAATGTTCTCATAACGTTATTATAACGTTCCCCTAACCTCTTTACTCCGATATGATCCGCTGTTCGTCAGTAATCATCCAGCACACTCGTGACCCAGTATAGTATAAGCGGCTTGGAAATTATCTGTATGGAAGCCTAATCAGTATTATAAAAACCACATCTTGTTTTTATTTATTGTTTAATTCAAATAATCTGAGCACATCAACCATCATATGTAAGATTAAATAAGATTAAATCTGTCCATTAATATGTAAGGAGTACTCAGATTTTACATTTCTTCAGCACCAAATAAAAATGACTTCAGCACAATGTACGGTTCATAAAATATGACATTTATTCACAGATATATATATAAATAAAATAATAAAACATTACTTGACAAAGTCAGGGATATCAGTACATTCATTCTTACACTGAAGTGTACAGTGCGCCCTTTAACATCATGTTCTCTTCAGTTAGGCATTTTAAATCCCTCCGAAATCATATTTACTCATAAATATATTAATTTTAAGCAATCATTCAATAAATAGATCGATAAACGAGCGAGTCAATCAGCCAGTAAAACGAGAAATGACCGTTAATTTTTAAATTCTGCGGCGCGCGGCTCTCTGTGGAAGACAGGTGCTGAAGAAGCGCGTGCAGATCAGAGGCGTGCAGTAAATGAAGATGAAACAAACCCACGAATTTATGATTTCTGTTATCACTCTATGGTTAACCCTGGCTTAATATTATAATTTAAATCGCGTTTTGATTGATCTAATTTCTGTATTTTAATAAATGCTGCATTAAATGAATTTCAGGGCTCTGTATAGGTCATTACACATTAAAGGGGTCATATGATGGTGACTCTAAAAAGAAAATTATTTTGTGTATTTGGTTTAATGAAATTTGTTTATGCGGTTTAAGGTTTAAAAAAAACACATTATTTCCCACATAATGTACATTATTGTTTCTCATCTATGCCCCGCCTTTCTGAAATGCATCAATTTTTACAAAGCTCATCGGTCTGAAAGCGAGGTTGTTGTGCTCTGATTGGTCAGCTATCCAGTGCGTTGTGATTAGCAGAATACCTCAAGTGTGTAACGGAAATGTTTTGCCACTTACCATACGTGATGCCGTGTCCTGGCCGGAGCGAGGAGTCAAAACCAATAAAACCCATTACAAACGAGGCATTATTTCCCCAGTGGGGAAATAATTACTGATTAAAATGACTTATACTATCTTTTTACGCGCTGCGTTGCATCGCACCACGTAAACATAAAACCATGTCGGCATTTGTGATCGGAGAAATGACAAACAACAAGCGCTACTCTACACTGCCCGAAACTTGCGTTTGAGTCGTCAGTGGCAAATTCTTTAAATGTGAAAACATACTTACAGGCTCCGAGTTATGGGATTAAAATTCTGCCACAATTCTGCGCGTGAAAGATCATATTTTGAGAGCGCAAAAGTGCGTTTTGCACGCGCTGGAACTGAGTTTTGTGGAGAAAATGTTCGTCTCACAAAGAAGAAATCTTAGAGCGAAAGAAAATCAATTTTGGCATTTAAAATAGCTTTTTGGACGTGTGCAGACCTTCTTTTTTGCGCGTGCAACGTTTCACTAGCTTGCTCGCCTGATGCCCGCCCTCAGTGCTCGCTAAATGCCAACAGCTCATGCTCAACACAACCCAGCATTGCTTAATAATTATGCACACCTGAATATAAGACATTTTTCATTTCAGTTTTCAGCCTTCATGAATAATTATATATCAATTATAAATTATTAAATACAAGATTAATAGTAGTTATTTAGATTGATGTCGTTTGGAATTGGTAAAATGTGCTTGGAAAAAAATATAATTAGAATATCAACTTGCATAATAATTATACATGCACTGTATTTTCCTCTTCTGCTGTCGAGGTAATGCAAGAAATGTTGTGATTGGTTGTCAAGGCAGCCAATCAGAATTTAGCAGCCCCGTCTCTGATTGGCTGGAATTATGGCACATTGTAACGCTGGGTTGTGTTGTTGAGGCAAAGAGGGCCGGGCACAACGTGAGCAAAGCTAGGAAACGTGACGCGCCAAAAAGAGAAAAGAGAAGGTCTGTACACATCCAAAAACTTATTTTAAATGCTAAATTGATTTTCGTGCGCTCAAAATACATTCTTCTTTGTGAGACGAACATTTTCTCCACAAAACTCAAAATATTATCTTTCACGCACAGAATTGTGGCAGAATTGTAATCCCATACTGAGTCAGCATTATTTGTCAGAAAACCGTGTGTAGGCTACTCTCCCAGGAAACAGTCCTCGTCCTCCGTAAAATGCGTTGCACACACTAGAATAGTGGGTTGAACTGTTCTGGAACAGTGTTGAAATACAACTTAACCACTGATTTCTAGTCGTGTCCTCTTTTGGAAGACCAAACAAAGTAGTTTTGCTTTCACAACGAAACACACAGCACCTTCCGGACATCGGCGCGCCCCCCCCAGCCACACAAACAATACTACAGCGGAGGATTAAAAGTTACGGCTTCTTTCTTTGCGTGAACATTTGTGGGGCAAATCTTCCCACACAGTGACGTAGACATGTGGGGGCGTGTTTAGAACGAGCCGTTTTAGGTAGGCGTGGTTGACTCTTAACTTTTATAAAGAATATCTCTTTGGATTTGAGACTTTAGTGTTTGCAACTTTACAGATCTTCTTTATGCACCAAGAGCTTGTGACACTCCAAAGAGAAAGGAAGAATTGAAATCGCATCATATGACACCTTTAACATCTGCAACGTTTTCATTGGAAAGATAGTTTTACAGGGTTATAAAAATAACCTGAGAATAACCATTAGGGAATGTTCTGTATTATTTTTTAGGTTATTTAAAAATAACCACCCTGAAACGTTCTGGGAACGTTATTTTATGGTTGCAAAAAATAACCTAAAAATAACCATTAGGGAATGCTCTCTATAAGTTATTTTTAGGTTATTTAAAAATAAACACAATGCAACGTTCTGAGAACTTTATTTTATGGTTACAAAAAATATAACCTAAAAAGAACGTTCCCCAAACGTTAGCATTTGGGTCCCAAACAATGGGAACCAAAAACGAACGTTAGGGGAGCGTTCTGTGTTTGCTGGGTACATGGCTGCTTTAGTTTTAGTTCTACTTACTAAAGTAAAGTTCTATAAAAACAACTGATGGATATTTCATAAAAGTTCAGCTGTTATGCATCAATATCCAATGATATCCAGTATTCTTTTAAGCATACCTATAGTTTAAAATACTTAAAACTGTAGCGTTGTGATGAGAGGCTGATAAATATTATTCCAAAGTCCTGTAAATCTAAGAAAAATCAACGATCCCTTTGGAAAAACCGCGCATGCGCGTGAGGTCTGAGCAGAAACGCAGCTGGTTTGTGACGTAAAAATAATATGCATTAGTCTACAACGTAATGCTAAAGACAAATTGTCAAACGCAACATTTATTGAGTACTTACATTATATATTATAAGAAATACAATCTATTTTATGCATACGATCCGTTTAGGTGGATTCAACAAAACCGAAACTACAACAAACATCGAGACTCTAAAAGTCATAAAAAGCTAAAGCTTGACTAAATTCTCAAGAAAGAGCAAAATACACTCACAAAATCACAGCTGTGAACAAGTGACTCGACAGACTGAACGCACCTGTATTTGGAGAGATTTAGCAGCGCGCTCTGCGTCTTAGTTTTCTGCTTGCATGTCCGATGTTGTGTAATACTCAGTTCCTGAAATATTTGGTTCCAATGGGTGGCGCATGAGTGAACATTCATGAGTTTCTAGATTGTGGGCATGTCCTACATCAGCTACATGCTGAAGAAAAATATTGTTAGGTTTGTAGTCATTATCATAAACATTGCTCATATGCAACAAACACACGTGCATATACATTTTAATGAATGCTTTGTTTTGATGACACATTCTTCAGCTTGTGGAATGCATCATATCATAAAATCCAAGTAAACTTTTGAAACATTTCCACACCAGAGGACGATATTTCAATTTAAATTCTCGAGCTCGTCATAGCAGGATTGATTCTGATTGGCTGTTAAAGTTGTTATCGTCCCACACGGAAAGCTAAAGCACTGTATGTTGAAATATATTTTGAAAATATGTTTTGAAAATGCATAGTACATAATGCTCATGTTGCCTGTGTGTTTACATAGGCTATTTGTGAAATTATATCCATGCCTCATATGATGTATTTTTAATCAATGTGTTTTTGCAATGCAGCAATGCATTTTGTTTCTACACTATGTTTACCATTTTTAAAGCTATTATATTATATTATATTATAGAACAGTATATCCTATATTCTCATTCAGTTTAGGCCTACTAGCCACTTAAACAATATGTTATCAAGTTTCAGAACAAGTTTCTAATTTGATGTACTATTTATGTAAATGCTGCGTAAATTTCACGTGTTTGATGGGCGCGTGCGTTGAAATGTTGGAGTGGAGGGAGTTACCATAGAAACGGGCGGCAACTCAGCTGTTGTATTTACTGCTTTCAGGTAAGTCATAAAGTCTCGATATGTGATTTTTTTTTTCAAAGTTAAACTTGCATTAAATTTACATGGCTTTCTAAACATGCGCCTCTCTTGTGCGAGACACGAGTGCAAAGGTGATAGATGTCCCTCTAGAAAATGCTTGAAAAGTGTTCTGTCTGAACGGCTTGGTTTCAGTTTTGATGTAAACAAGATCTTCTCCACATTGATGTTCTCTTGTCCGAAAAAAAAAAAAATTGTTTATTTTTAATGAACAATGCAGCAGCGCCACATCTAGTGGTTTCTGGATACTGGATAGGCTAACAAAAACATTATGCAGCGACCGAGCGGCAACCTCCTGCTCTCTCTCCTGAAGCCAACACGGAAGTGACTTAAACTGTAATTCGTCAACTGGCCGCTAGAGGCTGGCTGCAAAAGCGACTCAATCCCATAGACTCCCCATGTTAAAATGTTCAACTTTACAGCAGAAAAAAACATGTTTACAGCCTGGTTCAAAAAATTATTTTGGTCTATATAGCTAATTTTGCCCTTCTGTGAGGGGGGTGAATTTTTTTATAACTCATCCGTTTAAATTATATTAAGCATTAAAGTTCTGCATAATTAAGGGCGTGGCCACTTGAGTGACAGGTGGATTGCCCTGCTGACACTGCCGTCGAGCTAGGTGGGCGTGGCTTCAGCAACCTGCTCCCGCCTCTTTGCCCATTTTCGATTATCTGGGAGTGACGCGCGGTGACGCACAGCAAAGATGGCGACGGCCCGCTCTGCCCACTTTGGGCTTCAAAACGGCTCTTTAGAACTCTACGGGTGATGTCACGGACACTACGTCCATATTTTTATACAGTCTATGGCAGCGACACATCGTCATCACATCTCGTGCACCACTGATAAGGCTGCCTCCTTAATGCACACCTAAAATTCGAATGCAATGTTTTGCATTAAAATGTGGAGTTTTATTTTAAATTCGACGAATATTCGAAATTCGAATTTTTTTTTGACAGCCCTAATTTGCACTCTTGAAAACTGTTCACCAAAGACTAAATTTCAGTCTGGCAGTCTGGTAATCATTGTTAATGTTTGAATTGTATTTTAGGGCTGTTCGGGAAAACAGATAATCAAGAGATGTTGTGACAACCTGGACAGAAGTCAGTTCCAGATCCAGCCTCCACACCAGACTCACAAGTATTGCTGTCTACTAGCATATTATGTGTTCTCTTAGGTGCATGCATATATTACTTGATATTTGATATAATGAAAACTTGAATATTGGAAGAATAGTATCTTATTTAAGAATATAATGTCAATTGCTTAAATATTATTACCATTTTCCCCCAAAGCACCTAAAAGCCCCGAATATAATGTTAATTGCTTAAATATTATTACAATTTTTTCCCCCAAAGCACCTAAAAGACATTTCACACTTGCCATACTCCAACAGGGTGAATGAACTGACCAAAGAAAATAATCATTTTTTAAAAAAAAATAGTTTTTGTGGCTGTGTGAAATGACCATAATGCTGTATGTTAGGTGTGAGATTCATTAAGCTTTGTTTGCTATAATACATCTATTCATAAGTGCACCAGTGTGAATCATAATTCCCCCCACATTTGCTGTATATCCATAAAGTGATATCTTTGTCATAGTATTCTTTCAGTGGTTAACTAACTCATTAAGACAGTCCCTTGCTCCCACCTACTGGCATAACAATGTATCTGCAATGAAAGAAGCCCAGGCATGATATTGTTATTGTTTTGTTTTGTTTGTTTGGGGTTTTTTTGAAAAAAATTTTTGCATAGGATTTCCAATTAATTATTGGAAAGGGCGAAACACAGTTAAACGCTATGGGGTAATTTTCACTTGCATGGCAAGTCAGGCCGTGCATCTGGAGATGGCTTATAGTTTGAATACAGATTCCTGCATTAACGCTATTCGCTGTTTTTTGTGTCGTCATGGTCAAGTTGTCCAGTTGAGATCCGATAATGGCACAAATTTTGTCGGAGCCGAGCAAGAGCTGAGGGAAGCTGTAGCTGGGTTACACCATACTAATATCCAGCATGCCTTGTTATCAAGTGGACATGTAATCCTCCCGCTGGGCCTCATGTTGGTGGAATTTGGGAGAGACTTATTCGACTTGTAAAAAAGGTGCTGTATTTAACCATCAGACAACAATCTATGGAGAGCTTCCAGACTCTTCTGTGTGAGATAGAAGCCATTCTTAACGGCCGTCCCATTACAAAATTCTCTGACGATGTGAATGACTCCTGGACTATTTATTAAAAGAGATTTGTATATCAGAAAAAGGTGGAGACAGGTACAGTACTTGTTGGATCTCTTTTGGAAACGATGGGTAAGGGAATACTTACCATTACTACAAGAGAGACAGAAATGGATAAGGCCATGAAGAAGCTTTACAGTGGGAGACATTGTTGTCATCATGGATCCTGTAGCTCCTCGAGGATCCTGGTTGTTGGGAAGAATAATCAAAACTTACCTGGACAAAGGTGGATTTGTCCGAGCCGTCCAACTTAAGACAAAAACAGGCCAGTTGGATAGGCCAGTCCAAAATTTGTCTATTGCTGGAAGCAGAAAACTGAAGCTGATTCACAGTTTCAATATACAGACTTTTATGGCTCCTTTCATGTGTATAAAGTTTAATTGTAAATGTATATTATTACAATTATGGGGCCAGGGTGTAGGAGCCAAATGTAATTTTTAACCACTAGATGGCGGTGTGGAATGGGAGGAGTTGGTGTATGTCATATGACATTTAAACCCTCATGGTTGTGTGTGTGGAGAGGGTAACAGGTGGCGGGAATACATGGTTCTTACCATATTCTAAGATCCATTGAACCATAAATCCACGTGTTTATTTTTAAGCTGCATTGCTTTCATTAAATGGAAAAAAAGCAAGAAACTGATTTTTGCATGGACAATGACTTTATTTCCAACTTATGAGTAAAGAACGTCTTACCACCTGTTCCTGGGTGGTTAGGAAGCCACCACAGTTCTTTATACAGTGGGGAAAAAAAGTATTTAGTCAGCCACCAATGTGCAAGTTCTCCCACTTAAAAAGATGAGAGAGGCCTGTAATTTTCATAATAGGTATACCTCAAATATGAGAGACAAAATGAGAAAAAAAAATCAGAAAATCACATTGTAGGATTTTAAAGAATTTATTGGTAAATTCCCTGGTAAAATAAGTATTTGGTCACCTACAAAATTTCATCTCAATACTTTGTCATATACCCTTTGTTGGCAATGACAGAGGACAAATGTTTTCTGTAAGTCTTCACAAGGTTTTCACACACTGTTGCTGGTATTTTGGCCCATTCCTCCATGCAGATCTCCTCTAGAGCAGTAATGTTTTGGGGCTGTTGCTGGGCAACACGGATTTTCAACTCCTCCAAAGATTTTCTATGGGGGGTGAGATCTGGAGACTGGCTAGGCCACTCCAGGACCTTGAAATGCTTCTTACGAAGCCACTGCTTCATTGCCCGGGCGGTGTGTTTGGGATCATTGTCATGCTGAAAGACCCAGCCACGTTTCATCTTCAATGCCCTTCTGATGGAAGGAGGTTTTCACTCAAATCTCACGATACATGGCCCCATTCAATCTTTCGTTTACACGGATCAGTCGTCCTGGTCCCTTTGCAGAAAAACAGCCCCAAATCATGATGTTTCCACCCCCATGCTTCCCAGTAGGTATGGTGTTCTTTGGATGCAACTCAGCATTCTTCTCCTCCAAACACGACAAGTTGAGTTTTTACCAAAAAGTTTATTTTGGTTTCATCTGACCATATGACATTCTCCCAATCCTCTTCTGGATCATCCAAATGCTCTCTAGCAAACTTCAGACGGGCCTGGACATGTACTGGCTTAAGCAGGGGGACACGTCTAGCACTGCAGGATTTGAGTCCATGGCGGCGCAGTGTGTTACTGATGGTAGACTTTGTTACTTTGGTCCCAGCTCTCTACAAGTCATTCACTAGGTCCCCCCGTGTGGATCTGGGATTTTTGCTCACAGTTCTTGATCATTTTGACCCCACGGGGTGAGATCTTGCGTGAAGCCCCAGATCGAGGGAGATTATCAGTGGCTTGTATGTCTTCCATTTTCTAATAATTGCTCCCACAGTTGATGTCTTCACACCAAGCTGCTTACCTATGCAGATTCAGTCTTCCCAGCCTGGTGCAGGTCTACAATTGTTTCTGGTGTCCTTTGACAGCTCTTTGGTCTGGGCCATGGTGGAGTTTGGAGTGTGACTGCTTGCGGTTGTGACAGGTGTCTTTTATACTGATAACGAGTTCAAACAGATGACATTAATACAGGTAACGAGGGGAGGACAGAGGAGCCTCTTAAAGAAGAAGTTACAGGTGTGTGAGAGCCAGAAATCTTGCTTGTTAGTAGGTGACCAAATACTTATTTTACCGAGGGATTTACCAATTAATTCTTTAAAAATCATACAAAGTGATTTTCTGGATTTTTTTCTCATTTTGCCTCTCATAGTGGAGGTATACCTCAACTATGAGAAAATTACAGGCCTCTCTCATCTTTTTTAAGTGGGAGAACTTGCACAACCGGTGGCTGACTAAATACTTTTTGCCCCACTGTATGTAGTAACAGTTCTGTTTAGAACCACAGCATCCTGAAGAACCCTTTTATGCTAAAATGGTTCTTTGTGTTAGAGTTTAGGTTTCTTTGTTCCCGCCCTTTTGTTTTTCAAATCTATAACTGACAAAGCACTTCATTACTGATTTTCTGGAGTTCAGTGATCCAAATACACAGACTGTCAACACACTCTCAACAGCTAAAATTGTAACTGGTTTCCAAATAAATATGTTCTTTTCTCTTTTTGGTAATATGTAAGTGTGAGCAGCTCTGTCAGGATGAGGATACTTCTCTCTGTAAGTAAGTAACAGAGACATTGAATTTATAATACATATTGTTAGATTTTTTTTTATTTAACACTAGAACTCTATTCTATTTCTATTCTATCTACCTGTTTACTTTTTTAATTATTATACAAAAATAATAATAACTTGACCCTCTAACACTAGCTCTATCTATTCTATTTATTTTCTATCTACTTTTTATTCTGTTTATTTATTATAAAAACAAATAAAAAACCTTGCTATGTGTACTGCGTTAGAATTACCGGGACTTGTCACAACAATACATTGTTGCTCTTTTGTCACATTCTGTCCATTTTTGCTTTTGGCCTTTAGATATTGTTTTTTACATAAACAAATGGACAACTCTAAACTCAACTGTGTATTTCAGATGCATCACATCCCACAACCCCATCATATGCAGAGAGAAACTACCACTGACAATATACACATAATGATGTACTTAAAGGCATCATAGAGGATTGTGAAGATATTTCACTGGAATTTAGTCTTCATCACATCTATTTTTTGTTTTTATTTTGTATTGTACTGCTTCATGTATTTATTCATGTTCAATGTCAACTGTTGTTAAGAGCAGTGACATTTTTGCTACAATTTCACGTCAATAAAAAATTACCTAATTCACACAATATGTTGATGCTGTTGATGTTGTTTTAATGTAAATCCCTAATAGAGGCTACACTGTCTGTGTGTGTGTGTGTGTGGTGTGTGGGGTGAGCGTGTGTGAGAGTGCTGTGCGTGTGTGTGTGTGTTGTTTTGTGCATGTTTATGTGGTTTATGAGGATACAAATTTGTATAATAACATGGGTATGACATAGGTATTACAATGAGAAGGTGATTTTTTCAGTGTCCCCGTAATTCAAAAGGCTTATAAATAATTCAGAATGAGTTTTTTTGAAAATCTAAAAATGCAGAAAGTTTCCTGTAAGGGGTAGGTTTAGGGGTAGGGTTGGTGTAGGCAATAGAAAATACGGTTTGTACAGTATAAAAACCCTTACGCCTATGGAAGGTCCCCACTTTTCACAAAAAACACAACCTGTGTGGGGGTGTGGGTTTTGTGTGTGGTGGGTGTTGGTGTGTTTGTGTGTATGTATGTATATGCATGTATGGTGTTCCAGTTTAATGTATTGAAATGGGTTCCAGGACAGTCTAAAAAAATTAAAAGTTCTGTATTCTATTTAAAAAAAACATCAGATTAATGAGCTGAAAAATATACAGTTGGTGTGATATCTTTAGCTTAAATGGTGTTCAGGTTTCATGGATATAAATCGGTTCAGTACTGTCACAAAATCATAATCTGAAAACCGAACCTTGTGCATTATAGGGAATAATAGTCTGAATATTTTACAGTTGGTTTGATACCTTTAGATCAAATGGTGTTGTTGTTTAATGGATTTATATTATTGCATACATTAAAATTGTAAAATTATTATAAAAGACATAAAATGATCATTCCAAAAACGGAGCTTTGTGCAATAACAGGGATGTTTTTCCGAACATTTTAGTTTTGGTTTTATATTATAATGTCACGTAGTTAAATTGTTTAATTTAAATGGTTAATTTTTTTTATTCCCCCCCCCTAGAAATTAAGCCTTGTGCAACGTAAAGGGCATATATTTATGTCTATCTGAGTTAGTTTGGGCTAAAAAAACTAACAGGTCCGCAAAGCAAAAGTGGCAACAAAAACGAATGGCAAACTAACTGTAACACCGTGCATTACGCGATAGTGATATTAAATTAACTGATAATTAATAATTAAATATATATATTATCTATAAGAATTTCTTTATAGATCAGGTGACTCTACGGGAAGCACAAAGTTCATATGTTCATATAAGCAAAACTAAAAGCACTTGCTTTTCTTTTAACTTGTATATGGCTCATATTTTATATTATAAACCGTGAGTTTGTGTGTGTGTGAGTGTGTGTGTGTGTGTGGGTGTGTTGTTTTTTAACTCCATAATGCACCATTAGATTTTTATATTCTGTTCTTTCTTTTTTTTGTTGGGCAATACAATTTTGAGCAGAAATTGTTCTATGACCTGAATCTGGCAGCATTTCAGCAAAAATTTTAAGCAATCACCAGATAAAAGAGCAAGACCACGCGATGAAACACAACCAAATCTACAAAAAAAGATTAAGATGAGGAGCCTGATTATTTAATGCAGCATGCAGGGGCGTTTCTATGCATACGCGAGCTAGGCGGTCACATAGGGGAGCCACCGCTGAAGGGGCCATGAGCGCTCGTTACTGGAACTTTTTAGCAGGGTTGTGATAAAGAGTGGAACGGTACCCTGAAATATGACTGCTGCCCCCACTGGATCCCCCATTATTGGGCTAGAGTACTGTCAATCTGCCGATGCCTGTATGCCACTATATAAGGAGTGCTGTGCAGTGATGCATGATTGTTGCATGCAACGTTGCAGTTGGAGAGCGATAAACAATGCCATTAGATTCAGTGGTCGGTCACGTGACTGTGGCAGGTAAAACCTTTGTTTGCCATGCATAAGCTAAGTTTTAAAGGCAATTTACAATATTGGTACGTAAATTTAAAGGGCACAAATCAGTATTTTGTTTTAGCAGTATGTGTGGCACTTTTTGTGGCACATTTGTCCAATTATTTGTGGCAGATTTGTCCAAAAGGGTGTGCGTTTTTTGTGCCAATGCATTGTTAAATGATCAGCGGTGTCATGTAATATTCCCATATAAACTTTAACATTCAATTAAAAAATATTTGTATAGTAAAATTCGCTAATTCACGAGATCAATACATCCTTTATTAGACCGCTTTGTCGAGTTAAATGCATCCTTACGGAGGTGTCGAAATGCTGAAACAATTCATTACCTTCCAACAGCGCTTAATGGGAGCAGAGGGTCATAGAGGGCAGAGCGTCACGTTATTTAAAGGGGACGTTAACGCGTTTATGCCACTGATAAAGCTTTTATGTAGTTTGGGGTAACAAAGGGTTTATAGGTTTGACTGAAATAATAATAACTGACACTTTAAATCAATGTTACAAGAAACAACAACAAAAAAATTGAACAAAAAACAGATAAAGACAAAAAAGTAGCCATTGATAATATCTAAACAATATGTAGTAGTATAGTATATAGTATCCAAATCAAAATGTAATAAAATTAATTAATGTGTGATTTATGTGTAAATTATGTACAACGTCTTAGCCACTAGGGATTGTTACATAAGGCTATACAGGCATCTAGCGGCAACACAATGATATTACAGATACTAAACTGTGCAAAATGTTTATCTTAACAGTCAACTTACAAATAATGCATTCAGATTTGTGGAACTCAATGCACTGAATCTCCACAAATCAGTGTAATTACTATGAAAACCAATTTGAATGTGACAAGCAACTGGTGTCTGAAAGAATCTATATTATATATATAATATTATATATATATATATATAATATTATATATTAATATATATAATATTATATCTATATTATATATATATATATATAAATTTGGGGGGGGGGTGGGGGGGGGGCAATAGGGATTGCCTTAGGGCGTCAATTGGTAGAAACGGCCCGCTGTAGTAAAATAATACAAAATTAGATGGTAATATGAGTTAACTTAGAACATTTGATTTGAATGTAGCTAATAAAAGTGTGTAGAGTCAGCAGAAATAAAAGTTAGATTAAAATGAACATGTAATGGTGCTGTTGGAGCATCTAAAAGATCCTTGTTATCATCAAATATGTGTTAAAGCATATACAGTATTACAAAAAATCTAAATAATACAACCACACCAGAACAACATTTTAAATCTTTACATATCTATCTATTTATTTAATTTATTATTTAAAGTGATTTTTTTTTTTATCAAAACCATGGTTTTTAAAACAATGGTATGCACCAAAAAAACATGGTTACTTCAGTTTTACTGCAGTATTGCTGCAATATTACTATATCTGATGTGCGTGTTTACATCTAGAAGAGGTATTTTTAGAGTGTTTGCTCTAAAAATGAAAAGCCATCCTGTTAGCCCAGCCACAGGGCATCCAAGGTAAGGGCCCTAAGGGAAGCGTGGACTAATAAGGAACAGAGCTAACCAAGAGTCAGTGAGGCCCTGTCAGGGCTATCCTTAGGTGGGTGCAACAGCTTGAGGGGGTGCCGCGGCGAATGGACTGAGGGGGAAACACACACGATCGCGAATGGACCGAGTGGGGCCCTGCTCCCTACCTCGCACCAGGCCCCGCGTCAGCTAAGGGAAGCCCTGGCCGGAATCCTTGGACAGAAATAGTCCTGACCACTGGCAGGGGTACAGCTTGGTTAGGTGGATAATATCAGTGCCTAAAGGGCAGAGAAAGTGTGTACCCTGGTCATCCTCCATAACAGGAAGAGCTAAGAGGGTAATAACCTGTGCTTTAAACAGAGTAGAGAGCAGCTTAGGCATATAGCCTAAGGTCATTAGGCCCAAACTCAAGGCAGAATGCGTTCACTGAGAGTGCCTGCAGGTCACCCACTCACTTGACCGATGCTAAAGCCAGCAGAGGGGCGGTCTTAAAGGGGTCATATGATGCGATTTCAAGTTTTCCTTTCTCTTTGGAGTGTCACAAGCTCTTGGTGCATAAAGAAGATCTGTAAAGTTGAAAAGACTAACGTCTCAAAACCAAAGATATATTCTTTATAAAAGTTAAGAGTCAGCCACATCTACCTAAAACGGCTCGTTCTAACACGCCCCCACATATCTAGGTCACTATGTGGTAATATTAGCATAATCCCGCCCAAATGTGCACGCAAAGAAAGAAGGCGTGGTTTCAGGAACAGCAGTGATGATGCAGCATGTCAGGGAGACGCTATGTTTCAGTGCTAAAGCAAAAGGACTTTATTTGGCCTTCCGGAAGTAGATGCCATTAGGAATCATTGGTTAAGATTTATTTATCAACAGAACAGCACAACCCAGATGTTCGAATTTGTGCAACACATTTTATGGACACAGTTTTTTGAACCTAGAAGAGTACAAGGCTGGCTGTGCACAAAGGCTCTTTCTAAAATTTTTTTAAAAAGGGTCAATTCCGACTTTGCTATGACAATCTGGCTTGAATCAGAGACTGTAAGTATGTTTGTATTAGTTAAGATTTTATTATTGACTGTTCACAATGCAAGTTTTGCGCAGCCAGAATAAAGAGTTCGTGTGTGTGGGTGTGGTGTTGGTGAGGGGGGACGGGGTCACATCACAGGCGAGTGACTGTATGTCAGAAATCCTAGCACAGTCAGAGGTCTTAACCGCGGTTTGTGTACTGCATCATTACTGTGTCTGTCACGCGACTCTGTTGCCCTTTCGGGCTTGAACTGATGGTAAAACTAATGACATTATTAACTGTCTTGATATTTACTTTAAAAGCTGACGCTCGCGATTATGGTAAAGGGCGTTACATTTCCGACGCGTGCTTGTGGTGTTCGGCCAATCACAATGCACTGGGTCAGCTGGCCAATCAGAGCAGAATGCGCTTGTCAAAGGAGGAGGCTTTGTAGAAAAACTTTTTTGTTTTTTTTAAAAACACTGAACTTCAAACTCATTTATGCCGCTTCTTTTTTCATGTCTTTAAGTGAAATTTTGCCTATTTGGTGATTAAATAAACTGTTTTAGACCGCCACTTGAACTGAACGCGACACGTTCGGTGTGTGTGTAATTGGGGTTCTCTAAGATGCAGCACTGCGCTGCGGTTTTTGCCCATTGTGCGACTGCCATATTTTGTTATTTTGATTAGATAATCATCAGGTGTTCTAGAATTTAAGCAGTTAAAGTGTGAGAGTATACAATATCCATATGTATGTAATTTCAATGCTATGGTCTTTGTGTAGATATTTAAAGATGGCCATCTAGTGAGAGTGTTAATTTCAACATCTACTAATACATTTTCACATTTTGAAGTTGCTTCTGTTAACATTAGTTATTAAGCTATGTACTAACTTTAATGATCAATGTATAATTAATATTTAATATTAATATTTATATTTATTTACAAAGTATGGTTAAGTACTTTTTAATACTAAAGCACTATTTTAATTTTCGTTTAGCATCCATTTTAAAAACTATCAGTTGATTAATCGCATCTGCCAGTGTTGTCCTTGCCATCTGTATCTGTAAAATCCACTATCGGTCGACCTCTATTATGAATGCCACCACTGTCATATTGTCCAATTGGATGAGGGCATGGTGCCCCTTTAGGGCTCGCAGGAAGGTTTTGAGAGCATGAAAAACCACCATCATTTTCAGGCAGTTGATATTTAGAAGTTGCTTCAGGCTGGACCAGGAACTGGATGCCGGTCTGCCCTCGCACAGTGCCCCCAAACCTGAGTTTGAAGCATCTGTCGTGACAACCTTCCTTCTGGAAACCAGAAGGAGCAAGTGGCCTTGTTTTATAGTCTGCAGGACCCAGCTTCCCAAGCCTGACTCCAGGCAGCGATGGGTCTGAGCCTTTCGAATGGCAGATTGCTGCACAAGGGCAGGAGGTGACCTTCAAGTCATTTCAAAGAGGAAAAGTTCAGATTTTTTTTTGTCATTTGGTCCCCTATAACAGCAGTAGTTTGCTTGGGTGCATGCATGGTAAGTAGTATGGGCCAAGTGTCTGCAGTGAACACAGAGCCTTCAATGCCTAGAGCTGAATGGGGGATTGGAAGACAAGTGTGCAACTTCTTGGAGGGAGGTCTGGCCACAGCAGGACTTCTGCTTCTTCTTTCCTCATGCATCAGTATGGATTCTGTGGCTCAGGCTCCAATGTCACCTTGAGATGGGGGCCCTGGCGCTTGGGATAGCGCTTGGCAATCTGAGGGCACTTTCAAAGCTCAGGCTCTGGCTTTGACTGAGGCTAAGCGGGCGAAGATGCGGGCTTTAGTGGCTGTTGAGTGGGCGGAGCCTTCTGGTGACTTGAATCAGCTGCTGAGCTGGAGTGCTTGGGTAGGAAATGAAGCATGGCTTGTGATGACTTCTGAGCTGAAGTGAAGCGTTCAGCGAATCCATCCACAGTGGGCCAAACAGCCCTGTGGGGGAAACTGGGGAGTCAAGGAAGGCGGACTTGTCCATGTCCTTGATCTATGTGAAGTTGAGCCAAAGGTGATGCTCAAGCACCACCAGTCTGGCCATTCTCCAAACGATTGCCTGGGCTGTTGACTTTGTAGCACAGAGCCAGTTTAGTAGCACTGTGCAGCTGTTTGAAAGCAGCAGGGTCTGGGCTGGACTCATCCATGGAGCAGTGTTTGGCCTAAAAGACCTAGAGGACCACCATAGTATGGAGCGCAGAGCCAGCTTGTCCAGCCATGGAGTAGACTCTAACAGCTAGGGCTGAGGTGGTCCTGCAGGGATTGGAAGGGTGAAATGCCTTGGCTTTCCATCCCAGGGCCATGGGTGGGCAGAGATGGCCTCTTCGAGAGGGAGAAGCTTCTCATACCCTTTTTGCTCTGCACCATCAATGAATGGAAGGTGGAGGAAACAGAATAGTGGATGCAGACCGTGTAGGTGGCGCGCCACTACTTGGTGAGTTCGTCATGAACTTTAAAGATGAATGGTGCAGGTCTCTAGCTGGGGGCTCACTGACAGCACCCTGGCAGGAGCCATTCATCGGGTTCTTCTGGGGCCGACCATTCTAAACTGAGCTCTTCAATGGCCTTGGTAAGGATGCATATGAGCTTGTTGTCCACACTGGGCCTGACATCACTTGGTTCTCTGGGCAGAAGGGAGCTGGGATTCTCCATGAAGCATGACCAATCCTCCTCATCAGAGGCTGCAAATGGCAAGGAGACATAAGCAGCATGCTCTTCAGATTCTCCAAAAGAGACCAGACTGCTCACTCCTGATGAGGGGCGCTGATCCTCACAGGAGACGTGCACTGGGGAATCCTCTCACTGTGGGGCATGCAGAGGACCTGTGCCAGCATGAGCTCTCTCAGGCCTGCTCTCTCTGAGCCCTCTGACTCCACTGTTTCTTCCTCCAAGGCTCCTGGGTGGAAGGAAATGGGAGAGCATGAGGGGAGGGGTTGCTTAAATGAAATAAAGCTATCCGTGAGTGTAGCAAGGCAAGACTCATGCTCTCACAGTGAAAGCAGTCCTGCAGACTGTGTTTTCTGAAGTCCACAGTCAACGCAGCCCTCTACCAGGAAATTTTAGAGCACTTCATGCTTCCTTCTGCTGACAAGCTTTATGGAGATGCTGATTTCATTTTCCAGCAGGACTTGGCACCTGCCCACACTGCCAAAAGCACCAAAAGCTGGTTCAATGACCATGGTATTACTGTGCTTGATTGGCCTACAAACTTGCCTGACCTGAACCCCATAGAGAATCTATGGGGTATTGTCAAGAGGAAAATAAGAGACACCAGACCAACAAGAGACCAAAAAATGCAGATGAGCTGTAGGCCACTGTCAAAGAAACCTGGGCTTCCCTACCACCTCAGCAGTGCCACAGGCTGATTGTCTCCATGCCACGCCGCACTGATGCAGTAATTCATGCAAAAGGAGGCCCAACCAAGTATTGAGTACATGTACAGTAAATGAACATACTTTCCAGAAGGCCAACAATTCACTAAAATGTTTTTTTTATTGGTCTCATGAAGTATTCTAATTTGTTGAGATAGTGAATTGGTGGGTTTTTGTGAAATGTGAGTCAAAATCATCACAATTAAAAGAACCAAAGACTTAAACTACTTCAGTCTGTGTGCATTGAATTTATTTAATACACGAGTTTCACAATTTGAGTTGAATTACTGAAATAAATGAACTTTTCCACGACATTCTAATTTATTGAGATGCACCTGTATGTTCTTTTGTATTAAGGTATTTATAAGACTTGAGGTCCCGTTACCTGCGTGACACTAAAACAGGTATTAGTAATGGCTACTTTTTACTTATGTACATACTTCTATACTTTAACTTGAGTAAAAAAAATGTAGTCAGCACTTCAACTTTTACCAGAGTCTTTCTAAACATGAGTATCTGTACTTCTACTTGAGTGAAGAGTATGTGTAATTTTGCCATCTGTGAATCACATGCACACATTTGATTCTATCTAAAAACTGTCAGCAAAACTGATGGTGTAGAATAAAAATAAATCGTTTAATGGTTGTTGTTAGAGCAAAAAAACAAACCAAAAAAACTATTAACATCAAGTAGCCCACTCATACAAAATTACAATAAATCCTATCAGAAAGAACACATCTAAATGTGCACATATATGCAAAAAGTTTTTTTCAACTACATACTAGAGGAAATAGTGAACTAAAACAATCTGAAATATGCTGATTTTCTGGAAGTAGCAGAAGCAGTGAGATTTCAGAAACAGATGAATCCTTGAGATAGAGATTTATTTTATCTTAGACAAATCTTTTTATTGAATTTTCCAAAATTTACACAACAATCGCATCAAACTGAATTTCTTTACATAACATCACAAACAAATACAGTAGTTAAAGAGGGGGTGGGAAAAAAAAAACACACAACCGATAGGTTGGGAGGGGATGGGGGGGGGGGGGGGCTAAGTGGGGAGCTGCAATTAGTGTTTGGAATGCATCTGTCCTCAAAATACAAAAGGAAAGGTCTCCAAACTTTAAAAAAAATCTGTTAATGGAGCCTTGCGTAGAGTATTTGAGTTTCTCTAACTTTAAATATGCCATGATACTTTCTACCCACTTCATATGTGCTGGTGGTTTGTTTGACTTCCATTGTAGGAGTATAAGTCATCAGGCCAACAGAGAAGAGAAAGCCAATGCATCCGATTGACCTGATGGTAGTGAGAGGTTCTTAGATGTCACACCAAATATTGCTATTATTGGATCCGGCTCTATCTCTTTTCACAAATATATGAAAATGTCTCAAACACAGCAGACCAAAATGGTCCTAGAGCTGGACATGTCCAGAACATATGACCTAAAGTAGCCTCACCTCTGTGACATCTACAACATGTCGGGTCTATTTCTGGGAATATTCTCGCCAGTTAACTTCTAGAAAAGTGTAGCCTATGAATTATCCTAAATTGTAGTAGTCACTTAAAACATAAAGTTGGGCAATGCCAATCCCCCCACATCTTTCTGTCTTTCTAAAAAAAGCTTTCCTAATTCTTGGAATGTTTTTATTCCATATGAAAGAGGAGAGATGTTTGTCTAACTCCTTAAAGAAAGATTTGGGGATAAACAATGGAACATTTGGAAATAAAAATAAAAACCTTTGCAAAACAGACATCTTAACTCTGCCTGCCAATGAAATAGGTAATAATGACTATCGGTTTAAGTCTTTTTTAGTTTTTTCCATCACTACAGCAAAATTACATCTAAATAGCTCTTTATATGTACTTGTCACTGAAATTTCCAAGTACTTAAAAGAGTCATAAGTTATTTTAAATGGAAACTTGTAAAGGTCTAACTGCCTTGCCTAATTATTAATTGGAAATAATATACTTTTATTAAAGTTGATCTTATATCCTGATATAGCCCCAAAACTATTGTATTTTATCTTAAATCATGCACACATTGTTCCAGTAACAGACACAAAACACAATTTCTTTAAACAAACAACTGATTTAGCAAAAGAGATATGCCAGTATTAAATTATATATGTTATGAACATGCAGGTGAAGACAACTCTTTTGATACAGAGGCAGGAATAAGACTGAAAACCCTGTGAAAATATTTAGTTGAGTTTATAAATTTTTCAGTAGTGATATCTTTGATTTGAAAATAAGTCTCATAACATCATCATCCTGTGATATAACAAAGCAATCTGTAGAATGTCTGAATTACTTAATTGGTTAGACAGTTTCACCGCTGTCTGCCTATCCAGTCCAAACACAGCATAGAGCGGCTGAGTGAATGTGGTCTGGACTCTGTGGATGAGGCTCATTGTGTCTGAGACGCTGTAGACGCTGTAGAAGGACAGAGTTCCTGCGCTGTGATCAACATACACTCCTACTCTACTGGACACACGGGTTACAGGGAGGATGGTCTCAATGTTTTTGTGCCAAAATGAGCAATAGTCAGGAGAGCAGTACAAACTCCAGGACTGATCATTACGTCCGACTGCACTTTCGGGACCATCTCCCTTCCTGCTGATGCTCTTATATGTCACTCCTATATCTACTCCTAATGATCCATTACCAGCCCATTCCACCTCCCAGTAACAGCGTTCCGTCACACTCTCTCTACACAATGCCATGGTCCAATCAAATCTGTCTGGGTGATTAGGATACGGCAGACACGTGTCAATGAAACTCATCACTGTGTTTCCCTCAGACAGATGGATACACTTGTTTACTGAGTTCAGATCCAGAGTCAACACATGATTATCTGATGGAGATAAACACATAATAGCTTATGACTTTACATCATTGTAAAGTTGGACATGTATCTCTCTGACTCTCTGATAAAATGTGGAATTAAACCATTTTAGCCCATGAAGCAGAATTTGTAGAGCTGCAACTAACGACTATTTTGATAACTGATTAATAGGGTAAAACAGCCTAATGATTTCCTTATTTTACTGTAAAAAAATATATTTTAAATTTAAACACACTAAAAATGCTGTTTTTGTTGTTGTTGTTGTTTTTTCAACCCAAATACTTGTTTGAGCATGTTGGATCCTTTTTTGTAGGGTTATTTTTACAGTGTTGGGTAGTTTTTGTGTTACCCAGCTGCTGGGTCAAATGCACTCGTTCCCCACCATTTGACGTAACAACCCAGCGGTTGGGTTACTGAGCACAGGCTTTTTCATCCACTTCAGGAGAGAGCAGTTCTCGGCACTGCCTAATTGGTGAATTTCATTTTATTTCATAATAATAATAATTTCGCTGGTACCTGTGATCAGTGACAATAAAGGGCTCATTCATTCATGTATGAGGTAAACAAAGCTAGTATTACTGTAAAATAATAATGAATGAATGTTTTCAAAATGAATGTTTCACAGCGCACAGATGAATCTAATCCATAATGAAATTGATTTTCAATTATTTTCATAATCTGTTACATTCATTATTGGGTGCAACTCTAATTTAATTTATTTTAAACACAAAGTAATACAAATTTTGAAACGAATTACGCTGTGTAAAAAGATGTGTGGGTATTTCAAGTAAATATAAGTTTATAGGAAAAAAATAATAATAATAATAATTTAAAAAAATATATATATATATACACACACATAAAATATCTGATTCTGGAACAAACCCCTGGTCTAAATTAGCATAGAAAGTCTAATTGTCAGTGTTTATATGTGTGTTTTCATAGTAACTCACATTGTATGAACTCCTTCCTGGTCGCATATTCGCGAGGGACAATGACCTGGACGGTTTTCACTATGAACACCAAAGAACATCTGTGCATCAGTGCAAGCACTTTAATTGTCATGTTAAGAGGAAATTAATCTACCACCATTTTATATTTACTGAATGGTGCTCAACTCTTTTCAGAGAATAAATCAGTATTTACCTCTTTTAGATATCTTTTCTATCTCATCTGTGCAGAACTGCTGCAGTTTGTCTCTGAGTTGAGAGACAGATTTCACTACATCATCAAAAGAAGGATGAGCACTGACCGTGAGGCTGTCTGTAGATCCAGTGAGAGAGACAGACGGACAACTCTACAGTCACAAAGACAAAAGTATAAACTAGTGAAGCCTGTTAAAGTCCTCAGTCCTCTGTTTGAGAAGATCTCTGTTACCTGGAGGAAATGAATATGATCATCTGTCTGTGAAAGCTGCTTCAGTTCAGCATCTCTCCACCTCAGATCATCAAGCTCCAGCTCCAATCGTGCCAGTCGTTCTTCAGCTTGATTTACTGCTGCTCTTTCCTGATCTCGGATTAGTTGCTTTACTTCAGAGCGACGTTTCTCAATGGAGCGGATTGGCTCAGTGAAGATCTTCTCATTGTCCTCCACTGCTGTCTGTGCAGAGCGCTGTTATAGGATACACATCACAATCTGTGGTTTGAGTTTGAGCTCCGTCAAGTTAATTCTTTGTCGTCTAATTTTTATCTTAAAATCAATTTTATACACCCTCCTTTTTCAGTTTTATAAAGGGTGACTATATCCCTATCGTTCTACAACAAAAACAATCAGAGCGCCTTGTTCTCACTAGTTCTATTTTTGACTTCCGAGTCCGCTATTAGCATATAGCCCGCTAGCATCGCCAGCGTGGTTGCCGCTAATCTCGCTTACACTAATACTCTATTCACACACATTTCCATTGTTTTACTCACTGTTACTTGCTTTAATGGCGGATGTGTGTCTACCTTTGAGTGCAGGTGAGGACACGTTCGAGCTGCATTCGGTGCAGCTCGAGCTGGAGGCCGTGGAGAAGCAGATCCGTGACATGGTGGCGAAGCAGACCCAGCTGAGAGAGCGGAGAGCCGCGCTGGAAACATCCCAGGCTGACGCTCACAAGTCCGAGGTAAGTATACAGCGCGCTGCTATCTCTCCCACCACTTCTACTCCGTGTGTTTCTCTGCACAGGCCCGGTGCACCCAGGACGCGATCTTCCCAGATGTCCTTCCCTCCGGCTCCGGGACACCACGGACCCTGGGTGCATCCGCAGCGGAAGACGCGAGCCAGGTCACGGGCGACGACCTCTCCCCCTCCGCCGCATCCGGTCTTCGAGATCTCCACCCAGAACCACTTCGCTCCCCTCCGCAAGACAGAACGCAACGCCGTGATCATCGGAGACTCCATCGTCCGGCACGTCCATGCTACGTTAGCTGAAGGTAAGGTGCACACTCATTGTTTCCCTGGTGCTCGTGTTCTCGATGTTTCTGCGCAGATACCCGCGATCCTGAAGGGTGACGAGAGCCCCGGAGCGGTTGTGCTTCACGCCGGGGGCTAACGACACCAAGATGCGGCAGACGGAGACGCGAACTGAAGAGGGACTTCAGGAGCCTGAGCGAGACGGTGCGCCGCACATCGCCCGAGACGACAATCATCGTGTCAGGACCGCTTCCCACATACCGACGAGGACACGAAAAGTTCAGTAGACATTTTGCTTTAAATGAATGGTTATTGTCATGGTGTAAAGAACAGAAACTGCTCTATGTTAATAATTGGAATCTTTTCTGGGAGCGTACTAGGCTGTTTCGCGCTGATGGTCTGCATCCCAGCAGAGTGGGAGCGGAGCTCATGTCGGACAACATCTCCAGGACGCTGCGCTCCATGGGACTAGTAAGTCAAATCTCAAATAACTGCCCTATGACTTGTGTTCTACCCGCTTAAAGGATAGAAGTACTTGCGCTGTCCAATCTATAAAGACGGTGTCTGTTCCCCGAATAGTGAGGTCAAAATATAAAATTTAATGCAGGATCTAGAAAAAATCTTATCGTGATTAAACCAGAAAAATAAAAAATAAATGAACAAAAACAATTTTTAAAATTTGGGCTCCTAAACATTAGATCACTCTCACCCAAAGCAGTTATTGTAAATGAAATTATCACAGATAATAGTTTTGATGTACTCTTGCTTGACTGAAACCTGGCTAAACCAAATGATTATATTGGTCTAAATGAGTCTACTCTACCAAGCTACTATTCTAAGCATGAGCCCCGTCAGACTGGCCATAGCGGCGGTGTTGCAACAATATATAGTAATATTCTCAATGTTACTCAGAAGACAGGAAACAGGTTTAACTCATTCGAAATACTAATGCTTAATGTTACACTGTCAGATATGCAAAAGAAATCTATCGTATCTCTTGCTCTGGCTACTGTGTATAGACCACCAGGGCCGTATACAGATTTCCTAAAAGAATTTGCAGATTTCCTCTCAGACCTATTGATTACTGTTGATAAAGAGCTAATTGTCTGAGATTTTAACATTCACGTTGATAATACAAATGATGCATTAGGACTTGCGTTTACGGACCTAATAAACTCTTTTGGAGTCAAAAAAAACGTCACCGGGCCCACTCATCGTATTAATCATACGCTAGATTTAATTATAACGCATGGAATTGATCTTACTGATATAAATATCGTACCTCAAAGCGATGATGTTAACGACCATTTCCTTGTATCGTGCATGCTGCGTATTACTAATATTAACTATATGGCTCCGCGTTATCGTCCGGGCAGAACTATTGTTCCAGCCACCAAAGACAGATTCACAAATAACCTGCCTGATTTATCTCAACTGCTCTGTGTACCAATAAGTACACATGAACTAGACGAAATGACTAGCAACTTGGGCACTATCTTCTCTAATACATTATAAGCTGTTGCCCCATCAAATTGAAAAAGGTTAAGAGAAAAACTTTCTGCGCCATGGTACAACAGTAATACCAATTCTCTCAAAAAAGAAACTCGTAGTCTTGAGCGCAAATGGAGAAAAAATAACTTGGAAGTTTTTAGAATTGCGTGGAAAAACAGTATGTCCAGCTATAGACAGGCTCTAAAAGCTGCCAGGGTTGAGCATATCCACAAACTCATAAAAAATAACCAAAACAATCCTAGGTTTTATTTAGCACAGTGGCTAGATTAACAAATAACCAGACGTCACCCGATTTAAATATTCCCTCACAGTTTAATAGTATTGACTTTATGAATTTCTTTACTGATAAAATAGATAACATCAGAAAGACAATAACAAATGTAGATTCTACAGCGAATAATACTTCAGCTTCATTCATCGCACCAAAGATAAACTGCAGTGCTTTACAGCTATAGGACAGGAAGAGCTAAATAAACTTATTACTGCATCTAAACCAACAACATGCCTGTTAGATCCTGTACCCACTAAATTACTGAAAGAGTTGTTACCTGTAGCAGAAGAACCGCTTCTCAATATTATTAACTCGTCGTTGTCTTTAGGTCACGTCCCAAAAAACATTCAAGCTGGCAGTTATTAAGCCTCCTATTAAGAAACAACAACTAGATCCTAGTGAACTGGCTAATTACAAACCCATCTCAAATCTTTCTTTTATGTCTAAAATTTTTGAAAAAGTTGTGTCTGCTCATTTGTGCTCCTTCCTGCAAAAAAATGATCGCTATGAAGAATTTCAGTCAGGATTCAGGCCCCACCATAGCACAGAAACATCACTTGTTAAAATTACAAATGACCTGCTTCATGCATCAGTCCATGGCTGCATCTCATTACTAGTTTTACTTGATCTTAGTGCTGCATTCGATACTATAGGTCATGACATACTCATAGATCGATTACAAAAATATACAGGTATTCAAGGGCAGGCTTTAAGATGGTTAGATCCTACCTGTCCGATCGCTACAACATTGTTCATTTAAATGGGGAGTCAACTCAATTATCACCAGTAAAATACGGAGTGCCACAAGGATCTATCCTAGGTCCTCTGCTATTTTCAATATACATGTTGCCACTTGGTAATATTAATAGGAAATACGGGATTAGTTTCCACTGTTATGCCGATGATAATCAACTATATATCTCAACAAGACCAGAAACTTCTAAATTATCTAAGCTAACAAAGTGTTTTAAAAATTTAAAAGATTGGATGACCAAAAATGTTCTCCTATTAAATTCGTATAAGACAGAGATATTACTTATTGGACCAAAAAAAAAAAAATCAGTACACAGAATCTCTTAGATTACAATTTGAAACTAGACGGATGCACGGTTACTTCCTCTACAGTCAAAAAGCTGGGTGTTATATTAGATAGCAACTTGTATTTTGAAAATCATATTTACCATGTTACAAAAACAGCATTCTTCCATCTTAGAACATTGCCAAGTTACGAAACATGATACCTGTTTCTGATGCAGAAAAGCTAGTTCATGCATTCATGACCTCTAGACTGGACTATTGTAATGCACTGCTAGGTGGTTGTCCTGCATCATCAATAAACAAGCTACAGGTAGTCCAAAAATGCAGCGGCTAGAGTCCTTACCAAATCAAGAATATATGATCATATTACCCCAATTTTACAATATCTACACTGGCTACCTATCAAGTTCCGTATCAGTTACAAAATATTATTACTTGCCTCTAAGGCCCTTAATGGGTTAGCTCCTGCGTACCTAACTAGTCTTCTACCACGCTACAATCCATCACGCTCCCTAAGGTCGCAAAACTCTGGACTTTTGGTAGTACCTAGGATATCAAAGTCCACTAAAGGAGGTAGAGCTTTTTCGCATTTGGCTCCCAAACTCTGGAATAGCCTTCCTGATACCGTTCGGGGTTCAGACACACTCTCTCTGTTTAAATCTAGATTAAAGACACATCTCTTTGGCCAAGCATTCAAATAATGCATCTCATAATCTTTTACTGCAGTCATAATCTTTTACTGCAGTTTTATCTAATTCAAATGCCCATTATTATTCTTTAGCTTGGGTTGAACAAATCATTTTGCTTGGTTGGAACAGCAGCTACGCTAATTATGTCTCTATTTGTTTCTCTGTTTCTGCCACGGGATTAACATCCCGTGGTAACTAGGATTTACACAAGCTTCAGTCTGGATCCAGAACACCTGAGAAGAGATGATGCAACCCCTCAGAGGACCTCAGATGATGCCAACCCTGAAACAACATACAGAACTACCACATTTTGCTATAAGTTTGATTGCATCATATAATAATTGCTGTTAATATTAGTCATCGTCTGTTTTATTACGTCTTATATGGATTTTTCCGTTCTGCTGGTTCGTCTTGTCAGAGGAGAACTGGCCCCCCGACTGAGCCTGGTTTCTCCCAAGGTTTTTTCTCCATTCTGTCACCGATGGAGTTTTGGTTCCTTGCCGCTGTCGCCTCTGGCTTGCTTAGTTGGGGACACTTCATTTCCAGCGTTATCGTTGACATAATTGCAAAGATATTGTTTAAACTGAAATAAGCTGGATGTTGACATCACTGAATTCAATGATGAACTGTCTTTAACTGAAAAATGCGTGTTTACTATTGTCATTTTGCATTATTGACACTATTTTCCTATTTAATGCTGTACAGTTGCTTTGACACAATTTGCATTGTTAAAAGCGCTAATAAATAAAGGTGACTGACTTGACTTGACAATCAGCTCTTAATGGCACCTCACACAGTCAGTGCTGAACTCCTAAAAATAAGGTTCTTAAATGGATCTTTGTCAGAGTGTAGGGTTCCATGAAGAACTTTTAATATCCAGGGAACCTTCCCGTTGCACAAAAGGTTCTTTATAATCTAAAAGACTATAAAATGGTTCTTCACTCTCTCGTTTAATGTAAATATTTTTCTAACTGTTAGAAAGTGAGCTCAGATTAGGTAATTTGTCCTGTCTGGTCCAGAATCTGACCCTGAAAGACCCTGAGTTTAGGTGTGGTGGGAGCTTTCATGCACTTGCACTTCAACTTCTATAGCTGGACCTTTTTTGGCTGTTTCAATCTGTGGACAGAACTCCCCGATGATGGTCTGGCTCAAGGTTGACTTCAAGTGTGTTGCCTTGGTCTCTGGTCATACAGAATATTCCTGTGGGATTCCTCCAGTGTGTGTGTGTGTGTGGGGGGGGTGAGTATGATTAATTTTCTAAAAATGTTAGTGTGTTATGAGGCCTCTATGGAGACCTTCTCTCTTCAGATACTATTTTTTGGGTTGTACTGCCTGACTGGCTTCCTCAATTAGGTCTCTCTCTCTCAACTTGCAAGGTTTGCAAGCCTCCTTGATGATCGGTACTCCCTCACCCCTGAGGTGGTGGCAAAGTGTACCCTGCTCCCTGTACTCTTGCGCCATAGGATTTTTTGTGAGTACATCTCTTTCACAAAACTATGGCTCCCTAGGCTTCTTGTGATAACAGTTTTTTGAGTTCTTAGGCTCTTTCTAATCTTTCTTTTCAAACTGCTCTCAGCTAAAGTTCTCATACTGCAGTATCACGTTGCTAGGCTTTGAGCTTTATTAGACAGTAGTGTCAGGTTGCTAGGCTCTCTCGAGCCTCTTTAATATACTGTCTTTAAGGTCATCCTCTAGGTGGCCTAGAGCTATTTTCTGCAGTTGTGTGAGGGTGCCGGGCTCTATGTGAGCCTTCCTGGACAGAGTGCTCGGGAGGTCGAACTTGGCAGTACTCCCCTCACTGTACAAGGTTCTTTTATGAGTAAACCACTCCCTAGAGCCCTTTTTCTACAGCTCCATTCTGTGGCTTTTTTAGGTTGTTTGGCTTTCCTTAAGCCTCCCTCATAAGCCATCCTTTAGGTGAACTGATCACACTCCCTTGTTTATAAGGATTGTGGCACTGAGTGCTTACTTCTGAGAGCTCTAATTTCACCATAGGTTGAGCATGGATTTTGCTCCTCTTGCTTAGAGAACACCCCGCTCCCTAGAGTGTACTTAGTATTCCTTTCACTTCAGAGAGTTGTTATGCAAAGTACTCTACTCCCTAGAGCTCTGTGATGCAGGTAAGTCAGGCTGTTAGGCTCTCTGTGGACCTCCCTGATGAGCCGCCCTTAGGACTGAGCTTGGCAGTACTCCCCTCGCTTCAGATGGTTGTCGTATTGAGTACACTGCTTCCTAAGTTGGTGAGCATAATAGTATTCCCCTCTCTTTAAAGGGTTGTTTAGAGCTCTCAAGAGCTCTACCATGTGCACAGGGTTCAGTACGCATCTCGATTTAGATTCAGTACTCATCTCAATTTAGAGAGTCATTATGCTGGGTATTACACTCCATCAAGCTCTGTCCTGCGGTCAGGCTCTCTTGCCTCCCTTTAAGCTGCCTTACATGAGCTTTGGTTTTGGTCAAATGAAGGCTCTATGAGCCTCTTTGAGAGCTCCATGCTATCAAGTTGAAGGATTCTCTGTGAAGCACCTTGGTTTGCATACTTCCTCTCTGTGACCAGTGGGAAGTGTCAAGTCAGAGACTCTGCCCCAGGCAGAGAGATTGTTGGCTATTCTGTAGTCTCCCTGGGAGTTAGGGGTAAATGCAGTAAGTCCACCTAGGTGACAGGCTGGGATCTGGTAGAAATGGTAAGACTGAGATGTCTGGTCTAATCTCCTTGAAGGAATAATTGTATGTATTATTCTAAGCATTGAGCTCTGGCCTGGGGATCTGCTCAGTCACTAATAAGATCTGGCTATGTAGCTCAGGCTTTTGGCTGAAGGGTATAATGTCACTGACAGCTGCTGATGCGTCTGAGGGGCAACTCCGTTGGTTACACTGTGGAGTTGGTGCTTAAGTGCTCACCTTCCGAAAATATGGCGCACATTCCCCTTAGCGTGGCAGAGTGGGCCTATATGCATGCATAACCTCAGACATTCTTTCGCGGGCTGACAGGGTCCAGTATTTTCTGAGAGATTAATATCAGACGTAGCTACAAGTATACGGTAAATGTGAATTAATTAATTATTATTTCTTTTGTAAGAATGTGAAGAAGAGTCCAAACTGAGACTTCTCAAACGTCTCTTCTCTGAACTCACTTTATGCGACTCCACAGCTTCTCTCATTTGCTTCAGGCCTTTCTTTTTTTGCTGGATTGTTTCCTGGATTTTTCTCTACATTTCCTCAAAATGCCTCTGCAGAAAACAGACGTGTTACAAAATACATGTTTTTGTAAAGAAGTATCTTTTTTATATAGTTCCTTATTTAAGGCTACATTTATTTGATCAAAGAATACAGTAAAACATTAATATTGTGAAATTTAAAAAAAACTGTTTTCTATCTGAATGTATTGTAAAAATTGTATTTATTCCCATCAATTATAAATCAATAACATCAGTTTCCCTGATTGAGGGAAAAATCAAATGACAAATGAGGAGAGATTGCTGCTTATGAGATACAGAAGAGAGCAGTACCTGTTTCTATGATCTTGCCGCTGCAGTTGATACAGTGTCGTGATTTTTGTGTTCATCCACCAAACACAGCATGCAGATACACCGCTGATCAGTACGGCAGTACATTTCTAGAATTTTATCATGTTGAGGCAGATCATCTCCTCAGTGCCAGTGGCGTCAAGATTGTGTCCTTTACTTCTGAAGAGATTCTCATGCTGTTCAAGATGATTTTGACAATAAGAGCTTTGACACTCCCTACAGGTCTTCACTGCTTTCTGTTTAAATCCAGTGCAGGAGTCGCACTGAACATCTCCAGATCCAGCGTGAAGAACTGCAGGAGCAGCTTGGCATCTCGTTTTCTTGAGTTTCTCCACCATTTCCGCAAACATCACATTTTTACTTAAAACTGGTCTTGGACTGAAGGTCTGTCTGCACTGAGGACAGCTGTAGATCCTCTTCCAATCCTCCTGATCCCAGCACTCTGAGATGCAACTCTTACAGTAAGTATGTCCACAGGGAATTGTCACTGGATCCTTCAGCAGATCCAGACACACTGAACAGCTGAACTGATCCTCAGCCCATGAGATACTGGCTTCTGCCATTTCACTGTATATGAAAGCAGACAGAGAGATGATACTCACTGCAGCTTGACAGTCAAGTTCCTCCTATGAACTGAAGGGTTTATATATCCTCTTGATGACATACTTAAGAAACAGGTTTTTCTGTAGTGAGTGACTTGCTGTAACTTGTTTATTTCAGTGGGTTATTTTATGACTACAGAAAATGTGCAGAACTGGGGTCCCCAGAACCAGGATTAAGAACCACTGCCATAACTAGATCATGATTTGGCAAACGTGAGAGACTGACTGTTGTCTAATGCATTGACTCATCATATATATGGAATATATTGACTATATCATTATATGGAATCTTACAATGAAAGTTAAAAAATATGATATCCAAATACAGAAATTGAGTGACAAATCCAACTGTTATTTTATCATACAATTATTAATTATGACTGCATGTGACTTCTATAAAGATTAATCTTTTTCAACACAAGCACTACGCAGGGGGAAAAAATCAGCCAAAGCTTTTTTTTTAAGACATAGTACTGAAGCACTGAACTTTTAGGTGAGTTTGTGTTTTGGAATGTGGTTGGACAAGATCCGAAAAGAAGGTAGAGAAACTATGCTCATAATGTTCCAATAGAATGGAACTATGCACGTAATGCTCTATAAACAGTGTCAGGGAAAATAACAAACTGGATCCAGTAATGAATGCAATCAAATAGGGTGTTTAATAAGCATAACATAAACACAGGAAATAGCACATGAAAATGGTCAGATGTTGAAGAACGGCGAGGACAAAGTGGAAGACTTTGGCAGCAAGTGTTCTATGTTTTTAAGTTGAATTCTCGATCTGACAGTATTTGCTGCATTTCCAAGCGCTGCTGATCTGATTCCAGTAGTCACCTGATCTACAGTAAATGCATCACATAAGCAAAACCACCCTTTAATTTGGTATACCACATATTTTATATTACACATGAAGAATCATGTTGGTTGAGATGTTAGCGATGTCTTTAAATGAGGTCAGAGAAAACTAAACAAATGCTCCTGTAACACAGACTTAAAACATGACGTGTTAAAACATGCAGCAAAATGTGAACAATTAATGCTCAGTACAGTTACAATACTTTTAACTTCTCACATTATTGAAAACTAGGCAAAGACTGAGTTTAAGAGGTGCATGTGTACAAAACAATTTGTTTTATTGCTGTACTGTGTTTTCTCGCCGCTGGATGGCACTTGTGTTCAGTGTTGTGTTTTACTGTGTTTTCTGTCCTCTGCTCTAGATGGAGCTGTCAGTGTTGTGTTTTACTGTGTTTTCTGTCCTCTGCTCTAGATGGAGCTGCTGTGACGGACGGGTGGACCATATTAAGACACAGGGGATGGATTGTCCATATTAAGACAAAGACCATATTAAGACAATGGCGAGAAGCGGAGTGACTCCTCGGTTAAACACTGTGTACATTCTGTCGCAACTTCTGTTTGCTGAGAGACATAATGTCCTTAATGACGGAGTCACGAGTGTTTACACAGCGCACAAACATGTTTCCATGTTTTTAAGAAACGTTTATTTGATATGGATATATGCACAATCCTCAAAAAACTGAAGTGAAAGTGAAAATGAACTGAGAAAGCAGGACAGTATGTTTTTGTGTGTTATCAATGAGGTTGTTCTTGTACAGGTTAAACATAACTCAGTGATTTGATGTTCGCAGGTAAATAAGGATGAAACTAGAGCACGGTCATCACGTCCTCATTTACTGGGTTAAGATGTTCTGTTCCCTCTGAAACCCCCCAGAAAACCACAAATAATTCGCTGCTAAAGAGACTTTCATAGACAACGATGTTAACTTATACAAAAGTAAGCATTATATTCATAGTTTCCTCCACAATGCCATTATTATTGTTACTGCAGTCAAATTGTATTTTTAAATAAAAATATAATTGAAATAAAGATTTTATTAAAATAGCAAAAGTTGTATTAAAATATTTTAATTTACTACTTAACAGTAATTATGCCAGATATTAATATAATAGATTATTCTATTAAAATGACAAAAATTCAGAATTAAATTAATTTCCTTCAGGGTTTGCTGGCATTTACACCAATTGATTTCCTTTTCAGCGGTACCTGTGCAGTGTTATTATTTGTCAGAATATGTTATTTGGGGGGAATCTATGGCACACTAGCCTATGTAGGTAAAGCTGCTTTGAAACTTACAAATGAAAAATGCTTGAAAGTTTTTTTTTTAATGTTCTATTATATCAGAAACATAAAACAAGTAAGAATATGAATGATGGAAGCGACAGTAGTTTTACTGAATATTTATTAAAGTGTTTCTCTATGTTGCAATAGGTTTGTTTGACATGTTCAGTAGCCTATGTAAAGCATTACACATTACACAGCATGTCACATGTAATCGCTGCGGTCTTGTAATAGTTTGTGTACTCTCCTTTGACTCGTTTAAAGGGTTTTGCGTAAGAGGCTGGAGGTCATCGCTTTTATCTGCTCTTCATTCAGAAAATCTTCATTTCGGCCGATGCCCCTCAATCAGACTGTAAAAAAAGGTGTGTTTCTCAGTCTCGTGTGTTTAACTATTTTATTTGGTTGCACAACATATGAAGTTATCCTGTCAGTCATAACCATATTTAAATTTCAACATAATTGTACTATTCTGGACGATGTTAGAAACGTTGTATTGTTAGCACGTCTCCTGTTAACTCCGGTCAAATAGATGTAAATACCAAAAAGACTATAAAAGCAAACATATGACTGTCTTAAAGCCTCTCATAAAGTGCACATGTATAAATATTAGGCGTCATTTACTCATAAACAGACAAGAGAAGCCGAGCGGACATATTAAAGTGCATTTTAAAGTTCACATATGTGTTTTCATTGAAACTCAAAACTGCGCGGATCACGGTCAGTTAAATAAACAGCGCTCGGATTTTCTGATCCACATGAACCTCACCGTCGAGGATCTCCGAGTCAAACACTAAAACATCAGACGTCCTGTGTGAAGATTTGGTTCAGTGTGTGATGTGGTTGTGATCGGTCTCAGGATTTGAGGCCCATCTGAGCCATCAGCTGCTCGTACACCGTCCACGCCATCGCCGCCATCATGGTTCTCCTGAGCGAGCGAGGAACCGCGCCACGGAAAAACCCCACCAACCCGTGCTCCTGACGGACAAACAGACAGAATTTAGATAGATAGAATGTTAGAATTACATTTTCATTATTTTATTACTATTTTCAGTTTCCGTTTTAATTCCAGCTTTATTTGTTTGTCTGTAATGACCCTAGTTCAAGATTCTTTGTTTGTTTTGTTTCAGAATAGTTTTAGTTGTGGTTTTTGCTAACCATAACATTTCAGAGTTAGTCTAATCAGATCTAATATGCACTCTAAAAAATGCTGGGTTGTTTGAACCCAACTTTGGGTCAAATATGGACTAACCCAACTTTTGGGTTAAAGATTTAAATAAAAACGTTTAACCCAATGGTTGGGTTAGTTCATATTTGACTCAAAGTTGGGTTCAAACAACCCAGCATTTTTTAAGAGTGTGTGAATGACAAACCATTCCATTTATTTTATAAATCTTATATTGAAGAGGCCCAAATGGAATCTAGACTTTTTTCAAATTTTGGGAATCTGAGGAATTTTACAGAATGCAGATTCAAATGTGAAGACTTTGACCCAAATTGATTGTTCCTACACTCTAAAAAATGCTGGGTTGTTTCAGGTTGTTTCAACCCAACTTTGGGTCAAATATGGTCTAAAATTGTTACATTCAATTTTTAACCCAAAAGTTGGGTTAGTCCATATTTGACCCAAAGTTGGGTTCAAACAACCCAGCATTTTGCTGGATACAACTAACCTGGCAGGTGGTGGAAGTGTTTGTGGAAACCTGTTTGAAAACAGTCATTCATTTTGTCCTTCTGTTTGGTTATGCTGGTGGTGCGAAAATGACATACTTCACTTTTAAATTTGCTTTCACTCTTTTTTCACTTAATGTACAGTAGCATTGTAAAACAAATAGTTCTGGGTCTGATCTGATTAGATGAGCTGCGTTGCTTCTTGCTTTATTTGAGAGCCAATCTAAAGCAGCAGAGAGGTGCATGTCGGGAGAATCGGGGCATCTGTTACCTTGTAAATGAATTGCACCACATCTGATGTCCTGCTGAAGACGTCTGGACTCACTTGAATGTGAGTTTTCACCACATCTGCTGGCTGGGTTACAATGGAAGCCAGGATGCCAGCCAGAACCCCGCAGCTGAAGTTTGCTAACGGAGCGTAAGACGACTGACTGATCTCTGAACGAGAGAGAGAGATAGTATATCAGTACAGTCTGATCCACATGGCTGTTACACAATCCAACATCACTCCTACTTCATGTTTGAGCCAGTCAGAATGACTGAACTGCTTTTTTATCTCCTATGAAGAAATATTTGTAGACCAAGAGCAAGATTCTTGCCGCCTGATGTCTCATCAGATATGGTGATGGAAAAAATGAACATAAATTTAGCAAATTTATGTTCGCTTGCAAAAACTGTGCGTTCACTCACAAGATTTTTGCATTGCCCTCAGAAACTTTTTGTTTGCTTAAAAAATTGTGTTCCTCTGAGAAACTTTTCGTGTTTCCCCTAAGAAATTTGTTTGCTCAGAAAACATTTGCATCCCTCCAAGAAGCTCGCAAGATTTTAAAATGTTAAAATTTTGCTTACAAAACTTTTGCATTCCCCAAGATATATTACATTTGCCTGTAAAGGGCTATAAAAAAATCCCCCCATGTCACTTTAGGGACTCTGTAAGATACAAACATCACAGTGCAGTGTCCGTAAAATAAATATGAGCTAGACGTTTCTTTGTAAAATTAACCATTTAGAATGCTGAAATCCTACTTAAATCACACACATATGTAAAGCTGAAGTGCATCCAGTATATTCTCACACAAACCTTGTGGCAGCGTGTATTTGGCCTGGCTGTAGATCATGACGTATATCCCAGAGAATGGCGCATCTCTGAGCAGCGTGGCAGTCAGACCTGAAAACAAAGCCTTCGGCCCCTCCGTCCGACACACACACTGCAGCGCTCCGAACACACTGCTGTACTTATAGCGGCCGCTCTGAAACACACACATACGCTACATTATAGGTCATACAGTGTGTACAGATATACAAAGGTTTAGGGTTTGTAAGCTGTTTTTGAAAGAAGTCTTTTCTGCTCATCAAAGCTGCATTTGACCAAAAATACAGTAAAAATTTTTAATATTATTACAATCTAAAATAACTGTTTTCTATGTGAATATATTCTAAAATGTAATTTATTTCTGTGATCAAAGCTGAATTTTCAGCATCATTACTCCAGTCTTCAGTGTCACATGATTCCTTGCTTGTGGAAACCGTGATGCATTTTATTTTTCAGGATTCTTTGTATAGTAAGGTTAAAAGAGCAGCATAAAATAATTAATGCATTCTTAATGAATAGAAGTATTAATTTCTTTCAAAAAACCCAAATTTTTTCACACACACCTCAAATCGTGTTTTGATGACGGTGACGGGCAGCATGCAGACGCCCGCAACACATCTGGCTCCGGTTCCCAGCAGTGCGGCCTGTAAGGGCCCCGGGGCCCCGTCGGCAAAAAAACGCTGCTTTAGAGTGAAATACGTGCTGAAGTAGATGCCGACTCCTGGAATGCAGCGCACAAACGACTGCGGAGAAAGAAATACAGAATATAACCATGCAAATACAAACATAACAGAGGTATCAAAGGTACCAAATCAGGTGTGACACTCACAGGCGAAACGCCTCTCCACAGTCCGAGGAGCTTCTCTGTGCGCAGGACACTCACAAACACTGTGACCATGCCGACCCGACCCGACCTAAGGCACAGAAGACGGTTCATTTAATACTCATTCCACCAGATTGAAGCCTCGTCCCGTATGTGGACTGACCCGAGCTGGACGCCGTTCTGTAGGGTCTGCAGACGTGTTTTCACCAGGTCCAGAGGCTGGAAGAGCAGCGTGGAGCACGTCCCGCTCAGAGAGCCGCACATGAAGGCTTTCACAGCCGGATGAGCCTAAATCGAACACACAGAAAGAGAGAAACCGGTTATGTGGGAGCAACATAGTCAACAATTTTTGTTTTATTTTATCTAGTTACCAGCAACACTTTCCATTTTTCAACAAATACAGAGTTCTGGCATGAAACTCTAGATGGCGCAGTCTGATAGGTCTAACTCAATCTGACCTAATGACATCATTATCACATGGCACAGCTGATTGGTTCTCTCCTGTATCTGTAGCCAATGAGATCGCTGCTCAACATTCAAATATATGACTAGTGCTTGCCATAGCAGATGCAGCTTGCTTCAGAAACCCTCCACCTTCCCCAGCTCCACCTGTATAGATCTTCTACGAGGTGATTCATGTATGCTCTAGGGGTTGTTCATATGTTGTTATATGTGCAGCAGCAATATTTCCTACATGCTCACAGCAGCATGTTGTGGATGTATTGGCAGTAGCAAGTCTCGGTAGCAGCAGCGTAGCAGATCTATTCTGCCAAAAGACCAAATACATTAACATTTGTTGTAATGATTAAAAGAAACTCAAATACTTTGATCTTCTGAGACAGACAATACACACACAGTGCATTAACATACAGACATCTGTCTCCACATCTCACTGAGAGAAAATGCGGGAAAACTTCTCTCACATATGCATTGGGTTTTTCCTCATCCCCTTCCTTCCCCGCACCCCTCCTTCTCTTCACCCAGCTCACTCAGAATGGTCAAGAATATAATGTTCTATATGAATGCAAATAAGATTTACAGTCATGTTTGGTTTCATTTGAATAGTTTCAGGGCAAGTGGTCCATGGTCTAATCTTACTAAAGATAATACAGAGCCTAAGAGTTAAGAGAAACTTTGATCACCGTAGAGAACAATTCCATGCAAATTACCTTTTGTTCCCATTGAGGTGTAGACCACCCAGGTCTGGCACCTGGCTCAATGCAAGTTCCAATTGTTTGTACAGGCCTCCATTTGGATGATGTCTTTTCTTAGTTTTGTATTTAAAGGATTGCAACAAAAGGGTCAGGGCGATTCTGTAGTCAGAGTGCCCGTAGTACAGAGTATCTCCACATACTCTGTACTATGTATTTTTCTAATACATCTAATATATTTAATCTCAGGTATGCATTTTACTCTTAGATTCGTCTTTGAGAGTTTGATGTCTTGTATTGATTTGATATCGTTGAATTGGCTGTGGAGATAATTGGAAAAAAAAAAAAAAAAAAAATCATACATATAAGACCTGACTGATAATACATTGTTTAGAAAAAAAAAAAAAAAGAAACATTGATTTATTCTTACTTCTCCTGAGTTATTTTCCCTCAAGTCTATTAAGTGAAGGCTTATGTTTTGTCCGCAAATCTGCGTCCAGGGTTAAGTGCACATTAGATCTCAGGAGATGAAGCATGGGGCGCATCAGGTGAGATTCTAAATTTCTGACTAACTGCTTGACCTTAGTTTAAGTTGTACTCAGTTACGGTAACCATGTGTATGATTTCAGAATTAATTAAGTTGTACGAAGCTAGATTAGCTGTCGGGGTCTAGACAAAGGTGGTCTAGAAGAACCGCTGATTAATGTCGGAATATTACATGGGTAGCTGTAGGGGGCTAAACAGATTAGCCACAAACCTCTGAATAAGGATCAAACTGGCGAGTTTTGTGATCGTGGAGCCCACGCATAGCGGCCGGCGTGAGGCATCCTAAGACGACATAGATTCCTAGTGAACGAGAAAAAATACAAAGTAAAGAGTTAATTAGAATAATCGAATGTAAGAATAATCAGAGACCGACAACCAACCAATGTGCCTTTCAACCTAAATTAGAATTCAGATACTAAAATGGAGTCAGATTGAGTTAAACCTAAATTGAATAACTCTGCGCGCTGAAAAGACCGAACACGCAAGAGACCTTCATCCGCCACTGGATACCTTCCTTGGGCCAGGTGCGCGGACCTTAACATTGTCAGGTACATTACCATGCCAATCCCTCCGAGAGTTGTCATGACAGAACTAAATTTTATTAAATTAAGTACTGAATTACTGAATGTTACTAAAATAACAAACTGAAATAAAAATAAAACATTAAAAAACTAATGAAAATTATAAAAACACAAAACAATTTCTAAAAACTCAAATTAAAAAGGAAAATATAAAAATGAAAACTAATTCAAAATACTATAATACACACTGTATTCCTATATCAAATAACCAAAACTGGTTTGATTTTTATTTTGGACCTCATATAAACCCTGATAAATGAAATGATTTCATAAGTTAATGATATGAATCTGTGATGTAAAGCATGACTCAGCAGAGCTTCAGTTCGTCTCCTGCTGGATTTAACTGAAGTTTCTCATCTACCGTTTAACTGAGGGTGTTTGCTCAGCCCCGCCTCTTTTGACCAGCGCCATGCAAACCGAATGGACCCTTTTCACATTTCCGGGTTTCTCAGCAGCGGAAGTCGTCATAGTTGGGTTAACTCAACTTGAAGAGTATGGCACAAAAGTTGAAAGGGGAGGGAGGCGTGATGGGAGCGTAACCACACAGTATTTTTTTTGCATTCCCATTTGCTCAAATAGCAATAGAACTCCACGATAGTGTTTTCCTGACTTTCAATAAAAGGAAAAAAATTGAGAGACTGATAACGGCAGTCAGAAGAGAGAACGATGTCAAATTTACCGTCCCTCCCATAGACGCTGCATTAGAAAAACCCTCGCATTAGCGTTAACAGTTTTTTTGTAATTTGATGCAAAGGTGATATAATACAAAGAATAGTGTTATAAATGTAGATACAGTTATATGAAAAACTTTCGAGGATTTACGATGCTGAGGACCGTTAAATGCGTCATCACAGTCTTGTGAAAAGGGCCCAAGTTTAACAGAGCCCTGCTTCACACGGACCAATCAGAATGCAGGAAAACAAGAGGCTCGGTTATTAAAAATTAAAAAAATAAAATTATTTTAAAATTAAAATTAAAAAATTTTTTAGATTATGCTAAAGCCCGCCCCCCTCAAAGGATTGACTAATGAATCGGCTGCTTCACTTCTGCAAAAGCTTGAAGCAAACATTACAACAACAACAAACGTACTCCCTGAAAAGAGCCCGCTCAGATCTTCAACCGCATATTCCCATAACTATGATCAATGAACAATATTAAACCGCGTGAGCTGAAATATTGCACTGTCAGAGCTGCGGTAACTACCAGTCACACTGCCGTATCACTAACCAGATAACATGACTGATATATGACCTATAAAAATGGAGCAAGTTGAGGTGAGCGGATCAAGTCAGAGTATCAGAGTTCAGAGGGAAACTGCAGAACAGACAAAATGATACATTTCAACTAAATTGATGTCCATATCACCCATTTTTATTTTGCATTATACTGCATTACTTGTATAGCCTATATTCTGATGCATAGTGTTAAAAAACAAAAAAACCATCTAACAAATCAACATGTAACAAAAAACATATTTTAATGCTTTTGCGTTCTCTCGCAAAACATTCCCCTGCAAACTTTGCGCTCGTTCGCAAAACCTGGATGAGTTGATAAAAAAACAATATTTCAATGCTCTTGCGAGAGAACGCTGAAGTTTTGCGAGCAAATGAATGCCAGTAAGTTTATCGCTGAACTTTTTTTTTTTTTAAGATAGGCCTAATATAAGAAACATTAGTTCGGCGTGTCAAAACGTGTTTCTAGAAGTATACAGGTTTGCAAAAAGCAATTAAAATACAAACACACAGAAGCTTACCAGTGAGAACTCCATGATGTTTGAGATGATCAGTTCTTCAGAGCAGCTCGGCTTCTGAAAACACCAGTGATCTGAGAATGAATAACTGACAGCATCTCAATTTCACACGCACACACACACACACTCTCCCTCACTCACACACTCTCTCTCACACACGCACACACACACACATTCTCTTTCTCACACACACACACTCTCACACACCACGCACACACACACACACACTCACTGACACACTCACACACACACACACACAACACACACACACCCACACACACAACCCACACACACACACAAAACACACACACACACACACACACACACACTCTCTCTCTCACACACACACACCTCTCTCTCTCTCATCACAACACACACAACACACACACACACCCACACACCACTCCTCTCTCTCTCTCACACACACACACGTCCACACTCACTCACACACACGCGCGACTCTCTCTCTTCTCACACCAACCCCCACACTCTCCACACACACTCACTGACACACGCTGAAAACACTCTCTCTCGCACCACACACACTCACTGACAACACATGACTCATCTCTCTCTCTCTCACCTCTCTCTCTCTCTCCTCTCTCTCTCCTCACACACACCTCTCTCTCTCATCTCCACACACACACTTCGCTCTCCTCTCTCTCTCCACACCGCACACACACCACACACACACACCTCTCTCCCTCACTCTCACACACAACCACACACACCACTCCATTCATTCAATTCAATTGTGCTTTATTGGAGACATTACCATGGTATTGCCAAAGCTAGTGTTTACAACACTGAATCTCGAACAGATATATTAACAAAAACAGTATGTATATACATTTAATAAAGTAAAACAAATTAACGTTTTAGAATTCTTCAAACAATTTATAATTCAGTGTGTATGTGGTGTTTGTGTGTGTGTGCGTGTTTGTGTGTGTGTTTGTGTGTGTGTGGGCGCATCACTGATTTGTTGACTCCTCCCTCTTTTTGTGACAGGCATCAATGTTTCTTGCTGCTAGTAAGATACAATCTTGTTTTTCACCTAACAAATATTGAAGTTGTGTTTTCTTGTTTAACATTTTAAAATCAGGGTAAACTATTTCAAATTTGGGATAAAATGTGTTTCTAATTTCTTCATAGTTCGGGCAGCTGGTGAGGAGGTGTTGCTCTGTCTCCACTTACCCCCTGATACGGGGGAATATGAAATATGATTCTCAACACTCTCTTCTCACACACTCTTCACACACACACACACACACACACACCACACACACACACACACACACAGTTTATTATTCATCCGTGTGCACCGTGCCTCTCATTATGCGCGCGCTTCCCAGGTGAGGAGCCCGCTGCTTTGGAGTTTTTCAGTCAGAAATAGTAAGGTATAAACTACAGTTTAAACTGTTCTTAAATAGATCAGCTCACCTTTTCTTTCTCTATGCTCATGAGCATCATTCAGCGTCACAAAATGATGTTTTCAATAAATGTTGCAAGGGTGAAAAATATTCGGCCTCGCAAGTGATTAGTAATCTTAGAAATAAGAACAATAAAGAAGAACGAAGAGAAAATAGAAGAAGTCAAGTGAGCACCAGTCGGTCCAGTAAAGCGCTGCTGTCTGTCCTGCTGCGCACGCGCTCCACAGGTAGGTATAAGAGAAAGGGGCGGGGTCTGAAGCAAGGTGCGTAGTAAACTCGATTTGATTGGTCAGCTATAACGCCTGCAAGACCAGTGACCAAATGCAAGGGTTGAGAAATAATAAATGCAACTATATAAAATAGTTTATCCAATATATCTAAAGCAGAATTCTAAACCGAAGTTTTAGGACTAACAGATTAGTCTATTAAAATGAATGAATTAATGAATTAAGCATGCATCTAATAAATGAGAGAATGATGACATAGCTACAACAAAGCTAATCTCTCACAAAATAAAATAATAAACCTGTAAAAAACTAAATCTCAGTGAAAAACTGATTATTGGACCATTTCATGAGCATATTCTATATATCTATATTCTCAAAGAAAGAAAGCATTTTCATCAGTAATGCTCAAACTAGACTAGAATCTAGACTAGAAAGTGGGAACGTAACAATTGCTTAATTTAGGCCTAATTGACGGTGAATATAAATTAAGAGTGTAGAATTTGACATGTCCAACCTGCGACTACTAAATTGTCCCTTGCAATAATTTTGATCAAACAAATAAATATGTGTTCCCACTGTTGTAATTTCGGCATCTAAATAGGTCATGATATTAAGCTAAAGTAAATCTGCGCTCTTTCAAGGACGCACAAAGGCTATTTCATGGGCTGAGAAAGAACAGGCAAAGTGTTTAAAACGTGCCCAGTTCTGCTGAATGATCAAACTCACCCTCTTGAATTTATGTTGTTAAACTGAATGTGCACAACTGAAATATCCACAAAATAAACACCAACACTGAAATAAGAGCGTGCAGTTTATGTCAATCCGATGCGCGTGAAGGTTTTCTTTCAGAATCATCATTGGTCCAATTCATATCTAATATAAAGTGGTCATATGATGCGATTTAAAATTTTTCCTTTCTCTTTGGAGCGTTACAAGCTCTTGGTGCATAAAGAAGATCTGTAAAGTTGCAAAGACTAAAGTCTTTAAATAAAAGTTAAGAGTCAGCCACGCCTTCCTAAAACGCCTCGTTCTAACACGCCCCCACATATCTACATCACTATGTGGAAATATTAGCATACTGCCGCCCAAATGTGCACGCAAAGAACGAGTTAGTAACTTTTATTCTCGTTGTAGTATTGTTGCTGCCGCCGCCATGTCGGGAAGGCGCTGTGTTTCGTTGTGAAAGCGAAAACTACATTGTTTGGCTTTCCAAAAATGGACGATATCTGCGTCGTATGACGGAGATGATCCATGCTGGCGCTGAGGAAATACTTCAACTTCGCGCTGTAGATCGCCGGATTGGATTTCACCGTGGACGAAGCGGAGTCCAGCCCGGAGTCGTCACATGTGGTTGCCGCAGTCATCACAGTATGGTAAGGGACGTAACATTTCCATCTCACGCTTGAGGAATTCAGCCAATCACAACGCACTGGATAGCTGGCCAATCAGAGCACACCTCGCTTTTTCAGACGATGAGCTTTGTAAAAATCGATGCGTTTCAGAAAGGCGGGGCAAAAAGGAGAAACAATAATGTACAGTATGAGGAAAATAATGTGTTTTTTAACCTTAAAACACAGAAACACATTTCATTACACCAAATAATGTTCTGTTTATCAGCATCATATGACCGTTACACTAACGTGATGGTACGCGTGATAAGAACCCAGCGCTCTGGCGATGCTGTAATGTGTGGGTTAGGTAATTAAAATTGTGAACCCTAATTATTGTCTGATGAATAGGCTAACATAAAAAGCTCTTTTTTAAAAATAAATTAGGAGTATGTTGGTCTACAAGAAATGCTAAAATATTGTAGTAGTTGGATGGGGGTGCTGTCTGCTGTTATGTCCCCACCGATATCAAAATCAAACCTACGCCCTTGATATAAATGAGTGAAATACTCTTATTTTATCTTTTTGTTTTTACATTACATTCCGTATGAAACATTCACATATTTTGAAAAATGGTTTAATCATCACTGTGACGGGATTTTGTCTGACTGGCTAAATAATGCAAAGAGAAAGAGAAAATATATTTTGACTTTCAGAAAGATTATCAATAAATATTTGGGGAAAACGTCGGTGATCGAGGTGCTGACGTAGGCTATTTTATAGGACTAAAACCTTCGGTAAATAGTTGACGGCAGTGGGGTCATTTAAGAATTTGGTCCAGGCATCTGAATTGAGCCATTTTGTCTTTTAACTGTAACTAATGTTAGAAAAACCAGGACAAAACAAGACCGAGAGCGCATACACTTGCTAAAGCGGTTTTGAAAAAGCCATTTTATTGCATCATTATACCAAGGATTCATGACAAATCTCTCCAGATATCATTCAGGAGCTGCAGAGAGAGAGAGCATAACACAACATCACAAAGTCATTATTGGGAGACGATGAGAGAAATGCTCTATCTATCCATACATAATCAATAATGGTCCATTTCTCTCACTTCCCAGCAGTGTGAGCGGGAAAAAAGCAGAAGCTGAGCACGAGCTTCGAGGAGGGTCCGCTCAAATCCGTTCTCCTGAGATCGTTCCGAAAACACAGATCGCAGAATAATCAAATATGATGTCGCAGAGTAATAAACGTGATCAGAGGTAGGCATGGAGGTGTTCCATGTTTTTTTAAAAACTCCCGCCAAATGGCGGATTCCCGCCCCCGCACAGCCATGCTCAGCGTTTACAGTGTGTGCGTGAGAGAAACCGTCAACCCTCCACCCTTCATGCCCTGAACATCAATAAAGACACATATACTGGAAGGAAGAGAGGAACAGAAAATATCCAAATAGTAGATTTAAGGCGATAGTGCATAGTGCCATGTCTAAATGAGTTCGTGCGTTGCCTACTCCATCTTTATTCCTTCAATCAGCCAATCAACAGTCTGATAAAACATGTCCATTTTATTGCTCGAATAAACCATCTTTCCCCATTTCATGTGCATATAATGTGGCGTGACATTGTGTAAATTATTTCGGTGCTGGTTTGATAACTAAATGCCTTATTCGTGTGTGAAGCCCAAGAGCGTAACTGTAGATGCTATCTGTAAATCTCATCACAATCTTCTATTTACCAGCAGAGGTGCAAGAGAGCGAGCGCTATGTTCATCCTTATACCATTATAAAAACGTATGAATAAAATACAGTTTTGTAGAAAGCAATTTTGCTTTGGTCCCCTTCAAATAAGTTCTCTTCTTTACCATCTTTTAATCCTTTTCCTTCAGTTAGAAAAATAGATCCGGAATCGGGACTACAATTGACGGAATGCATGCTTACAAAAATATCATTCCGCTCTTTTTCTATTCTAGACAATGACAGGAAAACACAAATTTGGTCCTCGGTGTGAGTGAAGCGGTCATGTGTGTGATTGTCAGGAGAACCATTGTGTGTGTGCGGATACACTATGGCACTAAAATAAGAACAAAAAAACAAATCGACGAAGTATCTCTGAGTTTCAAGCGTTGGCGTCGAGACTGTGGTGTATGTTGTTGTGTGTTTGCGAGGGACCGCTGCGGTTCGGCTTCTGTCACTCGGGTTTGGGTTCGAGGGTTTCGGTCTTGGCCTCCGGGTCTTCGTCACTCTCGATTCCCGAGCGGCTGACGATGCGGCGCATGGTGAAGGGCAGATCGCCGCGTCTGGACACAAAACACGCACATTTCAATGTCAGACACGCATTCGATCACAGGCAGGCCTCAGTAAGGTAACATACTTTATTCCCGATTTCTGCTTCCCTCGATTAATCAGAATGATAGGAAGACAGAATAATAGCATAAAAATGTAGAAACACTGAAAGTATAGAGAAATGGATAAAACAATAGAACTATAGAAAAATAGAATAATAAATTAATACATCATCGGAATAAGGAATTTCACAGTTTTTTCACTGTTTTATTTTGAACTTTTCCATTTTCAATTGAATTTTAGTTAAATGTTCAGTCATGTTGTTGTGCTTTTGTTATTTTTATTAGTTATAGTTATTTTAGTACTTCAAATTAAACTAAAAGGAAATCATTTTTTAATGTCCATTTAGTTTTTAATTACATTTTTAAACTAAATTTCAGTTTTAGTAAATAGCTATTTTAGTAATTCAACTTGTAAATGTAATTCGGAATTATTCAAATATGTCTATAATTTCTTATATGTATTTTTTAATCATTTTTATTTCACTTTTAGACTGAACCAAACTAAACAAAAACTACAAATATGCTCTGGCAGCCATGTAAAATTGTAGCGAAATGGATTTTAGTTCAGCTAACATTATTTTGTTCAATAACAAAATTTTTTTTTTTATGGTTTTACTTAAACTACTAAAATATATGATAATATATAATATTATGCACTTAGTTGCACTAAATTCTAAAAAAAATTAGAAATATAGATTTTAACGTTCTATGTAAGTTTTAGTATTTAATTTGAGTTTTTAGTTATTAAATATCAAAGTCAACGAAATGAAAATAGCTAAGAGTTAATGAAAAGTATTTTTAATGGTTATTATTGACTAATAAGTTATGTTTAGTTCTATTTAATAACACTGATGTGAATGTGCAATCATTCTGATGAAATTAATTAATTAAATGAATGATTAATAATAGCAATTCTAATATCTCTCGTGCCGCTGTGTTTTCCCGCACCGGAGTTTGCTCTTCAGGCTGTTGACCTCGCGGTTCATGGCGTCGGCGGACTCGGAGGCGTCCTCCAGCTCCCGCTGTAGTTTCCTGCGGTTGGCGTTTGCTCTCTGCGCCTCCTCCTCGGCCTCCTCCAGCTGCCGCTTCAGCTGCTTCATGCGGCTGTTCAGCTTCTCAGACTGCAGGCGATGGCAAACAGCCGTTAGCATCACTAAACTTGAACCTTGAGCACAGAGTTTGTGGCGAGCATCACCTGATCTTTAAACTGCTCCGTGTTGCGTCTCTCGTCGTCCACCTGCAGAAACACCTCCTTCAGCTTCTTCTCCGCACGACGCACCAGTTTTGAGGCCTGCTGGCGCTCTCTGAACACACACATCATCCATTACTTTGAGCTTTTCCCAAACAGATCAATTATTGTGTACGTTTTTATTTGTTGACCTAAATGTTTAATGGTGTTTAATCTGAAAACTGTTATTTTGTAATGTAAGTATATTTATAGTATATTTTCTGAATTGTAAAACATATCTTGTATGGTAAGTAGTCTAAAACTGCACATTTTTATCTATGTACTAATAAAAAATAGACAAACTACTAATTGTATACATTTTTATTTTTAGATCTAAATGTACAAGTTAGTAGGTAATTGATGTGTGTTTAATCTGAAATAAATGTTCTTTTCTAATTTAATTATATGTCAATGTAAATTTCATTTATTGAGTTATTTTCTAATTTAATGTATTAATTTATTTGTATATTTACCAAATAATAAAATACCTAACTTGTGTGGTAAATAGAAACGTATCGTATTTAGAGGTTTAGACCAGGTATAGTATTATTTGGGTTGTATTGTCATGCATTTTAATCGAAATTTAAAAGTACATTTCATTTAGTTTGATTGACGGTACTGTATCCAGGTTATTGTAGTTTTTGTAATAAAAAAATAGCTTGTATGGTTAAAAAAGTCTAACATGTGTATGTATGCATTTGTATCTGTATTGTGATGAATAAAAATGATTAAAATGTCAGAATATGTCTATATGTTTCTATGTAATTGTTTATGTATTTGTATTTTTTTGTTGATTTGTATCTGTATTAATAAAAAGAGTTTAATTATTAATTGCATTCAATGTTTATTTGTTGATTTAAATAAAAAAAATACTTGATTTATTTATTATATATATTTGGTAAACCTAAATGTATTATGTGCATTAATCTGAAATATAAGTACATTTTCAAATTTTATATTTATTTATTTGTGTATCATCTAAATAATAAAGTGCATATCGTTTATATTAAATAGTCTAAAAATCTCTAAATATGATTATATTTTTCTTTGTAAATGAAATTTTTTTTGTGATAAATAGAATAAATAGTTGATTATAAAACGGATAGTTCCGGTCCTTGATTCTGATTGGTTGAGCCGCGTTCGAAGCTGTTGTAAATTACTCTACAAACATACACCTTTGTTTACTTGTGTGTGTTTCTCGGCAGCCACTTTGTTGGAACCACAACCGTTTCTGAGGAACTACATTGTTTGGTGGAAGAATACTGCTTTTATTAATATCATTACACTTTATTTGCTCTGTTTTATTCTGTGAAACCTTACTACGCATATGGAATAACCGTTTAATAAAAGCAATAAGCCCCGTGAAGGCGTGGTTTACAGTGAATTTATAACAGCTAAGGGGCGTTGTTAGGCACGACGCGAAGCTTATTGCTTTAATTATTAATTGTATACATTTTTTGTATTTGTTGACCTAAATTGTATAACTTATTTGTATATTTCCGAATAATAAAATGCATATATTGCATGGTAAACAGTCTAAAAAGGTCTATATCAGCCTATGCATCCTTCTGTTTCTATGTGAATGTGTGTGTGTGTTGTTGTACTTGGTCTCGACGTCGAGCTGCTCCTCCACCTGGCCGATCTTGGCCTCCAGGGCGGCGATGGTGGCCTTGTATTTGCTCTTGACGGTTCCCTCCAGCTCGGTGAGTTTGAGCTTCAGCTCCTTGTTCTGGCGCTCCATCTGCGAGCGCGCTCCCTCCAGACGCTGGCAGGTGCTGCGCTCCGCCGTCAGCTCCACGTTGATCTGGTCCGTCTGCGGAGAAAGCCGACAGAGAGACACTCGTGAGCGTGCTGTGGAGGTCAGACGCGAGCGGCGGGACTCTCAGCGCTCCTGACCTGCAGCAGGGCTCTCTTGAGCCGGTCGTTCACCAGCTCCGTGTTGTTCTGCTCCTCCTCCAGCTCCTCCTCCAGCTGAGCGATCCGCGCCTCCAGACGCCTCCTCTCCTCCGAGCCCAGAGAGCTGAGCACACCAACAACAACACAATGGATTATGGGCCATTATAAAACGGAGAGTTCCGGTCCTTGATTCTGATTGGCTGCGCCGCGTTCGAAGCTGTTGTAAATTACTCTACAAACACACACCTTTGTTTACTTCTGTGTGTTTCTCGGCAGCCACTTTGTTGGAACCACAGCCGTTTGGAAGAATACTGTGTTTATTAATATCATTACACTTTATTTGCTCTGTTTTATTTTGTGAAACCTTACTACGTATATGGAATAACCGTTTTATAAAAGCAATAAGCCCCGTGAAGCCGTGGTTTACAGTGCATTTATAACAGCTAAGGGGGTTTTATAACGCCGCTTCGCGTCGTACCTAACAACGCCCCTAAGCTGTTATAAATTCACTGTAAACCACGGCTTCACGGGGCTTATAGCTTTTATACCGATTGTCAGCCAGTAGAAATATGCATTTTAAACTATGGGCTTGTGCAAAAATTGTGCCTCGGTATTTTTTTTTATAAATCATGAACACATTTCGACAAGTAAAGTCTTTTATTTGTTATTCTATTTAATTTAGGTTTGTTTGTTTTTAAAAAAATAGTTCTAAACACGCTAAAATTTTTGTTTTTTTGCAATAACATTTAAACATTGTGAATTGTGAAAACTATTTACTTCCAAGTGTTTCACTGTTTTAATAAGTTATTGGAATGATATATCTATCTGTTACATTTATTCAAATAGTCTCAAAAAGAATCACTTTCGGGAAAAACATATAAGAATATTGAATTCTTTTCAGGTAGTTGGGAATCTATTTCCGTAAATAAATACAATCTTAAATCCCTACAATGAAATAAATAGAAGAGCAAATAACAATAGTGTTTTCAATTAGTTTATTTTTCATAAATAAGTTTCATTCTAAATTTGATATATCAAGTGAATATAAAAATGTATAATTTATCATAACAATGGACGATTTCTTTGTAGTATTTTTAGTTTATGGTTTGGATTAAAAATATTTCATAAAATATAAAAATAGTAGTGTGAATAACAAAAATAAATAATGTTTAAATATATTTATAACTGTTTCATTATAATTTATATTACATTTTTAGAATTTAAGTTATCATTTATATAGGGAAATCATAAAGAAAAATCAATAATCTTCAAAAACACTGAAAGAATATTATTATTATTTCTTAATTTTTCTTTTCAGTAGTTTCTGAATACATTTCCTCAAAAACTATTTTATTTTAGATTTTTAAAGGTCATAAAAAAACACGCGAGGAACTGTAATATACAAATAAATTAATATTTTTTTTATTTATCTTGTACAAAATAAGTGTCATTCTAATTTATATGCATTACAGAAAAAAAGCAATAGCCTTCAGAAAACTAGAAAATATTGTTCTATTTTAATAAACCCCCAGGTATTTCTGAATTACATTTCATTAAACTCCCAAACATTTTTGGTTGGATTAAACAAGCTTCCATAAAAATAATTAAAAAAATAAAAATAAATGTTTTTTCTTTGCAGTATTGTAAAGGTATTGTTGATTTCTTCCAGTAAGACAGCGTGATGTTTGCTCACCCTTTAGCGGCCTGGTTGTTGATCTCGTCCTGCAGCTCGTCTCTCTCCTGCTGGGCTTGTCTCTTCGCTCGCTCTGCAGCCGCCAGCTCCTGCAGATGAACACAGACGGGCGTCAGACAGAAGCCACGGCAGACTCGGCTCTCTGAGGAGAGAGACACACACTGACCTCCTGCAGCTGGATCATCTCGGCCTCCATGCTCTTCACCTTCTTCTCGTTCTCTTTGCTCTGAGCCAGGATCTCCTCGCGGGACAGACGCGTGTCCTCCAGCTCCCGCAGCAGGTCCTTCATCTGAGCCTGAAGCACAGACGCAGCTCTGATCATTACACGGCTTACAGGAGGCGCTTCGTGAAGCTTGTTTTATAAAACGGAGAGTTCCGGTCCTTGATTCTGATTGGCTGAGCTGCGTTCGAAGCTGTTGTAAATTACTCTACAAACATACACCTTTGTTTACTTCTGCAACCACTTTGTTGGAACCACAACCGTTTCTGAGGAACCACATTGTTTGGTGGAAGAATACTGCTTTTTTTAATATCATTACACTTTATTTGCTCTGTTTTATTTTGTGAAACCTTACTACACATATGGAATAACCGTTTAATAAAAGCAATAAGCTTCGTGAAGCCGTGGTTTACAGTGCATTTATAACAGCTAAGGGGGTTTTAGGCACTCCGCTTCGCCTCTTAGCTGTTAAAAACTCACTGTAAACCACGGCTTCACGAAGCTTATTGCTTTATTAAGTGATGTGTGTAGCATGACATCCATTATGACAGACAAACAGTTCAACTCCTTCAAGCAGCTCATGGTGTAAGAGACGAACATTGCAATGTCTTGGTGTTGAGGCATCGTGCGGTTCTGTGGCTGGTCGATGGCGGCTCAGTCCTTCAGGTTCAGCGCCATTTCTTCCGCGGGAACACTCGCCAGGGACGCTGTTTACGTCGTCCTCCAGCTCCAGCAACTCCATACACGCACCTGACACACAACACACAACACCAGAATAATCAACAACCAACTCCATCATCAGTTAATCACAGATTTAACTTGATTATTGATTAATCAAGTCTGATTCAATTATTAAACGGATATATAATGGAATGTATTAACTATACTATATATTATATCATATAAATAACAAATGTATATTTAAAAAAAAAAAGAAAAATACAAACGGCAACAAATATATTAGTGTCTGCTATATATGATAAAAATTCTGGCTGTTTTTTCTTTGATTAATGTAATGTATTATAATATAATCATACATATAATATAAAAATAATTTCAAATGAAAAAAAAAAGCAAAAAAATAAATGAGTGATGCTATATCTACACATGATAAAATAATTACGTGGTGTTACTTCTTTGAGTAAGGGGTATATCTTAAAGACAAAAAAAAAACAGCAAAAAACAATAATTAAAGAAAAAAAGCTTCAAGCAATATTATTTTTAACGTTTTTTAAAACAGTTAAACAGTTCTTACAATATCTGATTAAAAAAAATGAAATAAATATATCATTAAAGATGATTAAAAATCTTTAATTAAACATACAGAAAATATTTTTATATTATGATAATGATTTATTGGTTATGTATGTCCTGATTATCAGAGACCCGAAACAATATAAAATAATTTTAGATTTTTTTAAAGAAAATACAACAGCAAAAACTCTAAAAAAAAAAAAAAAAAAAATGTAGTTTTAATGAGAACAATGTAATTAAAAAAAATACATAAAAAGTATATAAACTACCCATGTAATTTTAAGTCTTTTATTAAAGGATTTTTAAAATCGTTTTTACTCACAATACATGATAAAAAGTAAAATGCTTTAAGAAAAAAATGACATTCTAAAACTATAACATAAAATAAATGAAAACTCGTTTTATATACCGATAACAGAATTATTTGGGAGTTTATGTCCTTGATTAGTGGATAAGATATAAATAATAAAAAACATTTTTTTAAGCAAAAAAAATGAATAATTTTATTTTATAAATCTTAAAAAGCCTGCATAAATTACAAGGCAAAGAATGAATATGAAAAATGGCCATGTCAGGTTTTTTTTTCTAAAATCAAAGAATTATTTTTCTTAGAATAATAGAGTTCAGTGGGAGTTTTTGCCTCAATTAAGGACACACATAACATATATAATATATATATATATATATATATATATATACTATAGAAAGGGCTATATATATCAATTCGATGAGGAAATAATATTATCGATTCGCCATGTTCTGGTGGTCAGTAGCGCACCTGTTTGAGCAGCTGTTCTTCTTCTCCTCTCCCAGATCGTCTCTTCCATGCAGGTCTTCTATCGTATGCGCTTTCTGGCTGCATGTGAACTCAGCGCAGTTTGGCGTCTTCGGATGGCCTGAAGCTAGTCCTCAGCTCCCCAGCTGCGTCTTCACTTCCTCCAGCTGCGCTCCATCGAGCCGCTTCGACTCGTCCAGATCGTGACCCGAGACACCAAACACCGTCAGTATCACCGATCCGCGATCATCTGACCGTCTCTGATAAGGCAGGAAAGCGTCTTTAACGCTCTTGCACACGTCGTAGTTAGAGGACACAGGTCCTCCATTCTCGGGCGCGCAGGTGTTAGTCCGGTCCAGCTGTCCTTCAGGTAAGTGAGGGTCGCAGCTCGCCCGGCAGGGATAACACAAGCGTATCTATTCTCACGGCCTCGTCCTCGGCGCCGGTTCGCGCTCCTCGGCGTACAACGGCAGAGCTCGACTCTTCCTCAGCGGGGGACTGCATCGAAAACAGGCAGCGCGTCAACAGTCAACAAAACCTTTAACAGGGTTTTTGCAGGATTTTTAAGCTCAAATTTAAAGACTTTAAGACTGCACAAATAAATGAATACCAGAGCGGGGCAGGGCAAGCTCTAGTAACATACTAACTATAAAAAGCATGATTTACAGTTCAGACAGGTTTTCACAAAAACAAAAAGTTTTTTTTTTAATTATTAACTTCACATTTCAGCCTTTAAACCATTTTTAATAAAATGGATGAGTCAAAAGTATTAATTATTATATTAATTTAAACAATGGTTATCGATAAATTAGTATATTAATTAAATAACAAATACATTTTACTGTTTAGATTTTTATAACAAATTATCTTCTTATCGATCCACCAGTTCACAATTAAAGCTCTGCATGTTTGCAGGGTAAAAACATTGGCCGATTTTCACATTGGTCTGAACAAAAAACAACCCAAATATGTGTGCCTACAATCACTGAGTCTGCGTTTCAGGACCGCAGGTTCTACTAGGAACCTATTTTTTTTTTTTTTTTGTGACAGCGCCATATAGCCATTCATGTGAAGAGGAGACCTGATTCAAACATCACCAAACAGATGCAAAGACTAGCTCCACGGAAACTATTATTGTTTCTATTTTTATGTAAGAGCTGCGTGAGCTTGAGTGTTCTGAGGGGGTTGTCAGCATCTCCATTAGTTAAGTTCGCTGTGACATGTTGCTGGGATGTTGTAAACTCGTATTGTATTCAATTATTTAAAATGTAGTATGTGACTAATACACTCACTGATTTATACAACCAGAATAGGCTACACCACACAAAAAAAGTTCTTTAAAATAATAATACATAAAAAAAGGCATAGGTCCTAAAAATGCTGTCCTGAAACGCAGCCTACCAGTATGGCAGGAATACAATACTCTAATAACACAGGTACTGAAAATGCAAATGCATTCTCTGCAAGCAGGATGTGCTTTCGGACAGCAGAAAATATAATTGGTTCCCCAGTAATGGCAGGAAACAAAGCAGGCAGCACCGGACTTTGAACGTGCAGCGCTCGTGTTTATTCAATTAAATCATAACCTTTTTTGAAGTTTAATCGTCACATTAAAGGGATACCCACCCCAAAATGAAAATTGTTGTCATTAATCACTTTACCCCCATGTCATTCCAAACCCGTACAAGCTTCGTTCGTCTTCGGAACACGATTTAAGATATTTCTGATGAAAACGGGAGGTTGTGGACTTCCCATGATGCAGGGAATTACACTGTCAAGGGCCAGAAAAGTATGAAAGACATCGTCAGATTAGTCCATCTGCCATCAGTGGTTCAATTGTAACGTTATGAAGCGACGAGAATACTGTTTGTACGCGAAGAAAACAAAAATAACTTTATTCAACAATTCATCTCCTCTGTGTCTCCGCATCACCGTAGCACCATTTTAGAGAATATGAGCTGAACGCAAGCAGCGTACGCTCTTCTGTGTCATTTAGGTTTTCTTCGTGTACAAAAAGTATTGTCGTCGCTTCATAAAGATACGGTTGAACCACTGATGGCAAATGGACTATTCTGACGATGTCTTTCATACTTTTCTGGACCTTGACAGTGTATTTTACTTGGCAGTCAATGGGACAGTCACAAGCCTCCCGGTTTTCATCCAAAACATCTTAAATTGTGTTCTGAAGACGAACTAAGCTTTTATGGGTTTGGAGCGACATGGGGGTAAGTGATTAATGACAACATTTTCATTTTGGGGTGGAGCATCCCTTTAAGCCATATCGCGATTCTGGTCTTTCCGTCCCCAAATTTAAGACCTCCTGAAATCATAATTAAGACTTTCTTGTACAATTTAAAACTTTTTAATGGCCTTAAATTTGATAACTAAATTTAAGACTTTAAGGACCTGTGGAAACCCTGCTTTTAGTTATATTGAGATATTACTATTTTAGAGTCTTGACAGTTGTCTGCAGAAATTTGCGCTCAACCTTTAACAGTTCCAGTCCGCTCGAAGTCACCCGCTTTCAAACGTTTGTGTGTTTTTGTGTGCGCACTCTGGTTTCGAATTACAAAACCAGACATTTATATTTACGACGTGTTTTGCAGCGTTGAGTATTGTAGCCAATCACAGGCATCTCTGTGATCATCAGGTGTTTACTGTAGGGTAGACAGAATCAGCTCTGATCTGATTTTTGTTTTCGCAAGTTTATGTAGTTCTACACGTTCACAGATCTTCCTATTATCACAAAAGAAAAAGAAAGCATACATGATGTACTGTAAATAAGAGATTGTGTCGTTAGTTATTGATTATATCAGGACCAACCGTCCACGTATGCTGTTTCAAGAAGGACAAACCCAAATGTGTAAAAAAATTGCGCGAGTGAATCCGCTAAATTGTCCTGCCAGTCATTGCTATGATTGACGGTGATTCAACTGTAGCAATGGACGGAACGACTATCTGACAAGCCGATGTCAAAACAGAGCTGTGCTTTGAGTGATTCAGAGTAACAAAACTACAGCAGCAACAAGTCTGTGTGGGCTGAATATATTTAGCAACTTTTACAGTTAAAGATAACATTTTTAAGGCAATGTTTGAAAAATTTTGTTTTAAATCAAATCTAAAAAAAAGCCAAATTAGTTAATGCATTATTAATGAATTATTATACCATTAAAAGTTTACTTAATTTGTAGTCAAGTATTTAAATAATTTACCATACTAGGCTGTTGGTGTCTGGGCTTATTTATTTATTTTTAAATGTCATGAGACTTTGTGACTTCCTGCACTTGCTATACTTCATAGTCATTTCATAATAAATCCAAAAGCAAGACGTGTAAAAAAAACTAGGGAGTTGAAATGGCAACTGAGATAATGAGTGATCCTCTGCTGCCATCTACTGGATATAATGCTAATTTCATGTTATTTTCAACTTAAAAGTCTTTGTTTTCCACCAGGAAACATTTTTTTTATGTCATCTTCATGAATGAAATGTGACTCTTTAAAGTGAATTTTACTGCACAGCTGTAGAGTAAAAAAACATTAAAGGGTTTAAAATATTATAAGTTTATAAATGTGTTTAAGTGGGGGGGGTCCTTACACTATGAGGCTTCCTTATAGATCCAAAAAATTAATTATACTAAGAAACATCCTGATTTTTTTAGCCGTCTCAGCTTATTTTGACGACTGTTTTGTCATATTTTAAACCATTTTCAGTCACTGAGCCGCTGCTCTAATAATCGTGGCTTTCATTCTCACCTGGTCGAACTTCTTCTGCTTCTTCTCCAGGTTGGAGACGATCTGTCTCAGGTGGTCCTGGTCCACCTGCATGTCGTCCAGCTCCTGCTGCAGGCGCGTCTTGGTCTTGTCCAGCTTGTCGTAGGCAGTGCACCTCTCGTCCAGACGCAGCGTCACAGCTTCCAGGTCGCGCTGGACTCGCTTCTTCGTCTCCTCGGTGCTCTCCAGGAAACTGGCCTCCTGCTCCACCTTCTTCTTCATGTCGGTCAGCTGCAGCAGAACACACAGACAGACAGACGCTCATCACACTCATCAAGTAACTAAAGTACCTATAAGAAAGGATTTTCCACCCAACGTTAAACTTCCGTAATGTCGGCAGGTTTTCTGCGTGTGTTTGTGTACCTGCGCCTGCATGGTGCTCATCTGTTTCTCCAGGTTCCTCTTGGCCTCCTCTTCCTCCTCCAGCTGCTCCCTCAGGCTGTTTTGCTCGTCCTCCAGCTGCCGCAGACGCGTGTTCAGCGAGAGCTTCTGCCGCGTCTCCTCCTGCAGCACTTCCTGTGAGGATACGGTTAGCATTCAGTGAGTGAGCGAGGCGCACATACATCCCATAATCCCGCGGGCCACCGTACGTACCTGGACGTCCTGCAGCTGCGACTCCACGGATGAACAGTCCTTCGTCGCTTTGATGGACTTTCCCTCAGCCTCGCTCAGCAGAGCGTTGACATTATCCAGCTCCGCCTGAGAAGAGACAGGACCGCCGTTGCTTGGGGCTCTGAGTGATTACGAGGGTGTTGCTAGGGCATTGCTATTTGGTTGCTAGGGTGTTGCTATGCGCTTGCAAGGGTGTATCAGTACAAGAGCATCTATCTATCTATCTATAGATGGGGAAGTCGTGGCCTAATGGTTAGAGGGTTGGACTCGTAACCCAAAGGTTGCAGCTTCGAGTCTCGTACCGGCAGGGATTGTAGGTGGGGGGGAGTTAATGTACAACACTCTCTTAACACGTCAAGGTAACCATACTTGGCCACATGTCACTTTCACTTTCACTTTCTGATTGTGTGTGTGGTTCTCTCACCTGCATCTTGGCGGCTTTCTCAGCGAATTCGCTGCGCTGGCGTTCGCTCTCGGCGTGTTTGACCAGCAGCTCCTGCAGCTGTGTCTCGGCTTTCTTCCTGCGGTGCTCTGAGTCTCCTTTGCCCTGCATGAGCGTCTGCAGCTCGATCTGCAGCTCGTTCCTCTCCGACTCCAGAGCCTGTTTGGTCTTGTCCACCGACACCTTATTCTACAAACAGAGACGGAGAGACTGCTCATCACACGTCTGACGAATGTTTTCTGTGTGTGTGAGTGAATGAGAGCGTCTCGTACCCGTTTGACCTGCTCCAGCTGCTCGTTGAGCTCATCGAAGGCCTGACCGTGTTTCTGTCTCATTTCTGCCACCACCTGCTCGTGAACTTTAGCCTCTTCCTCCAGAGTCTTTTTCAGCTGAGTCACTTCAGTCTCACGCTTCGTCCTGCAGGTGAAATATTTAGCTGACGGGTTTGCATGATAAATATCTCATATTGCTGCTGTTTGAACCTCCAGGCCAAAACCAAACTCTGATGCTACTAGACTAAGTAGCTTTGAGGGTGTTTAAATCTTACAAGAACCAACAAAAAAAAAAAAAGTACTCTCAGCATAATAAAAAAATAACTGAAAAATTGTAATGTTAAATAAAGATGAATGATTAATAAAATAAAAAATGCTAAAATTAACCTTAATAAAACAAATATAAAACTAATAAGAAATGCAAACTTTATTGAAAATAAATAAATTGATTATTTTCATATATTTATTTAATAAGAAAAAAATGAAGCGTACAATGCATCGTACTAGTAAAAAAAACAAATGAATATTTAAAAAAATATGAAATAAGAAATGAAATTATTCTTCGTCTATTTTTAAGTAATGATAAAAAGGTAGGTTGTAATGCTAATTGACATTTAACTAAAAAATGGATATGAAAACAATAAACTCTAATCATCATAATCCTAATAATACTCAAACTAGATTATTTTTATAGTATTATTTTACCTAAAAACATCTAATAAATAAACAATAAAAAAATAATCACATTATTATATTCTAATAGTTCTTTAATAGCAGTATTATTATTTTTTCCATATTATAAAAGGAACATTTGAACATTTGACAGCAATCATGCTTGTTAAATGAAAATCTAATAAAATAGTAAAGTAAGACAATGAAAAAATATAATAAAAATTAAATTCTGTTTTACAATTATTATTTTAACGCTATAAAACATAAAGATTGTAATGCAACTGTACAAAAGTAAAAAAACGAATATCTAGAAAAACAAAAACTACATAATAATAATATTGTATGATTTTCTAAATAGTTAAAAAAATACTGATATTTATGTTTTCATTTCTTCCACCTTCCTGTGTCAACCCCCTCAAACTTTTCATTTTGACTGCAGGGACACCTCTACATTTCAGGTTTATAAGAGCTTCTCATTACAAACCTGTGAGACGCTGAAAACTCCAGTCCACACAAAAGTGTTGGAAATTATGCAGACATGAAATTAAAATAAATCTGACGACAAACGAGCATCATAAGCAACACACCTGAGCTCCTGCTGCGTGGCGGTGGAGTCGAGTGTATCCTCCAGCTCTGTCTTCAGCGCCTCCAGCTCTTCTCCCAGGTCTCGGCGGTGTTTCTCGGCTTTGGCTCGAGCCGCTCTCTCCAGCTCCAGATCCTCCTGAAGTTCACTCAGCTGAGCCTCCAGCTCACGGATCTTCTTCTGCGCTAGATTCTTCTGAGCCGCTTCCTCCTCGATCCTGACGGGAAACACAGTCACTCAGGAGCTCTAACCCTTCATTCAGACGGAGCAGTGATGCTCGATTGTGATTGGATACGGTGTGCGTCTCACCTGGCGAGCGCCTCCTGAAGCTCCTCCTCTTTTTTAGCAAGTTGTGCGCGCAGTTCAGCGATCTGAGCCTGCAGCTCCGCGATCTGATCGTGCAGCTCTGTAGAGTCGCCCTCCAGCTTCCTGCGGTTCTTCTCCAGCTCCTGTCGCTGCTTCTCCTCGCGACGCAGACGGTCTGACGCATCAAGAGATCTAATTTAGTGAGACTTCCTATATTTCTGGATGTCGACAACCAATCCTTTCAGTGCCATTGAGTATTGAGATCAGCATCTGTCTAATTTGACTTCACACACAATATTAATACACATTTATACCAGAGTTAATACCGGAGTTAATTTTGACAGCAAATTTGATTTAGTTTTAGTCATATTTTAGTCATCAGAATTGTTTTTAGTTTTAGTTGACTAAATATCATAAGATTTTAATAGACTAATTCTACAGTAAATTTAGTCGACTAAAATCTAATGGGTTTAGTTACAGTGTAGTGCATTTATTAAGCATTTCTCCAAAATTTCCAAACTCATTATATAGGTCTGATATTAAGGTTTTATTATGATACACACCAATTTAACTGCTGTGACACACAACATGACTTTATGTTAAAATTAAATAAAACCAAATCTCATAAAGAACAAGAACATGGTCTACTTTTTAATGAAATACCAATGGTTACATAGGCTAATTATGCATTCTTTATAGCAACTTGTTTACCATATTCTTCATTCTTTCAAGCAGACATATTTATTTCTATCAATAAATGTAGATTAATCTTTAGGGCTACTAAAGTTTTCAGTCAAGAGCAGTGAGTGATTTTTCTCTGTCTTTTGTTGTTTGATTAACATCAATGACTCGGACAATAACAAGTAAATTAGGCTGTTGTCCCTTTAAAACCGAATGCACAGCAGCAAAGGATGCAATGTATTGATACACGTTCTCCCTGCTGTTTACATTCACTCAAGACGTACTCAACTGTGTTTACTCAGTTTATACTCATCAAAACGGACAATTCAACATCATTTTTGTGTGTAATTCTCCGTTCATGCAACGCGAAAGAGTACTCGCACGCTGCGAGACACGCTTTCTGTGTGTGTATGCTTCAGTGTCTGCGCTCAGAAAACCGGACCGAATTGAGTTCTATCTTGCGTCGTCAGATTTATCCATATATCTGCTCTTACTCCCACATATTGACATTTTATGAGGCATGCAGCAAGTGTATGTTAGTTTATGTCCCGCCGGTTCATATGTACTCATCTAACCTTCGAACCACGCAGCAGATTCGTTCTGAATGAATCCCTTCCCAAATCGTCCCTCCCTAACATTTTCGTCTCATATATTTGTTGACGAAAATGTCAATACATTTTCATCATAGTTTTTGTCATTCAAAAATAGTTTTAGTTCGTTAGTGCGTTGTCATATCGTTGCGTTTTATGTCTTCTATTACATGTAATTAACACTGAGTAAATACACTCCAAACAGCAAACCATTACACTCTCTGTTGCTCCATATCGTGGGAAAACTACATTTAAATGATTACAGAATACATAGCATTAGACCATTAATTTTATTTGTATTATACTCTCAGGGCATCAGAATCATAATAGTTTAAAGACATCATTTACACTAACTTTTATTTATATATTTATATATATATATATTATATATATATAATATATATATACAGTATATAATGTACAAAACACATTCAAATTATTTTTAATTAAATTTGTATCATACATTTTATTTATTTTAATATACATTTACAATACATTCTTACCATATTATTGCTAGCTATCTTTTATCTAAAACAAATATGAATACACAACTATATAACCTAGATTTTACATTATATATTATTAATTATATATTTCATATTTAACATGATTATGTATATTCATCTTATACAGTCCTATTATTCATATATAATTATACTTTACAAAATGTATTATTTTAAATTCGGTATCTATTATGCAGATTTTGCATATTTTACATGGAATTACACACAATATTATCTTTGGAGAAATACATAGTATTTAATGTTATATATAGTTATATTTATAGATGTAAAAGATATTTAAATAATAAAATACTGTATAAGTATTTTACAAAAGTTATACATTTACCATATTATACATGAAATACATATTATGAATTTTTTATATTATTATAAGTATGCTATATTTCACATTATATGCACTCACTACATTACATTACATTATACATTATATATTTTACATACTTATGCAAAATATATTTACATTAGTAAAATATCCTGTCGTTATTATAGTGATTTAAGTTATATGACAATTGAATGATGCTATTTCATATACTATTACACTTCATATATAATTCTAATATTAGAAAATAATCATCTTGATGGTTATGCTATCTTTTGCGATTTTACATTACATATCATGAATTGTACATAGAGTGCTACATTCACATTAATTATACATTATGAATTATACATGCTATTAACATGACATGCTATATTTGCCAATTATTATATACCATGAATGACATATTTTGCTATATTTAACATTAATTATATATTATAAATTAAGCATATTATAATATGACCTACACGTTATGAATTACATACATTTTCCTATATTTTAGAATCCACTGCTTTGTTGTATTTCTCATTTGGATAAAAGCGTCTGCTAAATGAATAAATGTAAATGAGCAATAAATGTTTAATGATGATTGTATTGACCTGATACTCTACAGCAGGATAAAGCGTAATGTATTTTTTGCTCACCCTCCAGGTCGGTGATCATGGTCTCATGTTTGTTCTTGAGTTTCTGCAGGCTCTTGGACTTCTCCTCCTCCTCGGCCAGGTTCGTGGTGAACTCAGCGACTCGTTCTTCCATGAGTTTCTTCTCCTGCACCACCAGATGAACAGTGAGGAAATACGGCCAGCGTTTAAACGAAACCTCAAAATAATGGCATCTGCAGACAGACCTTGGAGAGTTTGTTGTTCTGGTCGTCCAGCACCATCACGTCCTCTTCGGTTTTCTTGAGTTTGGCCTCCAGCGTGACCTTCTCCAGCTGCAGCTTCTGACGCGCAGCCTCCTCCTCGTCCAGCTGCTGCTCCAGATCGGCGATGTTCTGCTGCATCTTCTTCTTCTCGCCCTGCAGGTGATTGGCTCGCTCCTCTTCCTCCTCCACGCGGGCCTCCAGGTCGTGCAGGATCTCCTCCAGCTCCTGCTTCTTGGCCACCAGGCGGTTCCTCATCTCGTCGGCCTCAGCGCACAGATCCATCTCCGCCTGCAGCTGCTCCTGAAGAGCCATTTTCTCCACGTTCAGCTAAAGAGAGGCGCAATCACAACATTAACATTCCCACTGGAACTGCATTATGTCTTATAGTGTCCACAAAAAAACCCCAAAACAAAAAAACCCGGAATTGGCAATGTAATAATTGGTAATAATTAACAAATACAATAAAATAAAGTAACGATGAATATTTCATATTGTATGTTTAATTCACAACATAATTAATGTGAAACATTGGAAATACAGCAGTATTGTGTTACCTGCTGCTGTTTGACCTCCATCTCATTCAGCTGCTGTTCAGCCACCATCTGCTTCTCCCGAACCTTGTTGAGCTCATCGTCTTTGGCCTGCATCTCCTCTTCCTGTCGGCTCACCTGCAGCAGCGGCTTCACCTGAAACACACACACGCGGCCTCAGCACAGAGCACACGTCAAGAATAACAGCACATTTGAACATGTATGTGTGTGCTTGTGAACCTTGGTGAAGAGTCTCCACCACTGCCAGTTCCTGAGCTTCAGATATGCAGCGCAGTTCCTCTGGATCACCCTCATGGCCGTCAGCTGCTGCTGCCTCTTAGCGAACGCCCTGAATGACAAACACACACATCGTTACACACAACAGGACAGAGGTACTGGTGATCTGTGGACTTCAGTTCATGTGTAGGTCTAGAGTCTTTTTATATACGCTCTATACTCTAGCAATCACTTAAATTCCATAGTAGCACCCTAACAACCACCTGAACACCCTAGAAGCTGGCTAGAACTACAAAGCACCAACCTAGCAACAACTAAATCCAATAAACTGGCTAAGAACACAATAGAAACTGGCTAAGAGACACACAGCAACACCCTCGTAACTACTAAACCAATTAAACCTGGTAAGAACACACTAAACTGGCTAAGAACAACATAGCAACACCCTAGTAACCATTAAACCCAATAAACTGGCTAAGAACAATATAGCAACACCCTAGTAACTACTAAACCCAATAAACTGGCTAAGAACACACTAGAAACTGGCTAAGAGACACATAGGAACACCCTAGTAACCACCAAACTCAATAAACTGGCTAAGAACAACATAGCATCACCCTAGTAAATACTAAACCCAATAAACTGGCTAAGAACACCTAGAAACTGCTAAAGAGACACATAGCAACACCCGAGTAACCACCAACTCAATAAACTGGCTAAGAACACACATAGCATCAACCTAGAATACTAAACCAATAAAATGGCTAAGAAAACCTAGACAACTGCTAAAGAGAACATAGCACCACCCTAGTACCACCAAAACTCAATAATGGCTAAGAACAACTAGCATCACCCTAGTAAACACTAAACCCAATAAACTGGCTAGGAACACCCTAGAAACTGTCTAATAGACACAATGCAACACCCTAGTAACCACCAAACCCAATAAATTGGCTAAGAACACCCTAGAAACTGGTTTAGAGACACTATAGGAAAACACCTAGTATACTACCAAACCCAATAAACTGGTTAAGAACCACATAACAACACCCTAGTAACCACTAAACCCAATAAACTGGCTAAGAACAACCTAGAACCTGGTAGGAGACGGATTAAACACCAGTAACCGCCCAGAACACCCATTAAGAAAATGGTTAAGAACATCATAGCAACAATATAGCAACAATTAAATCAATAAAACTGTCTAAGAACACCCAAGAAACTGGCTAAGAGACACACAGCAACACCCTAGTAACTACTAAACCCAATAAACTGGCTAAGAACACCCAAGAAACTGGCTAAGAGACACATAGCAACACCTTAGTAACAACCAAACCCAATAAACTGGCTAAGAACAACCAAGAAACTGGTTAAGAGCCTCATATCAACACCATAGCAACAATTAAATACAATAAACTGGCTAAGACCAATATAGTAACAACCTAGTAACCAATAAACTGGCTAAGAACACCCTAGAAACGGGCTAAGAGACACATAGCAACATCCTAGTAACCACCTAGAACACCCTAGAAATGGGCTAAGAACCACATAGCAGCGTTCCTCAAACTGATATGAACGGTGTCAGACTAGCAATAACTCATCAGCAAATCATTTAGTTATTGGATAGTGCAAAACATGTTGAGTGAATATTGTGTAAAATAAGTGTTCAGTTGACTTCAGCAGTTTGACGTGTCTCTCATCGCTAAACTCTATTATACATGTCGTGATGCTCACTTGCGGGCGACGTATCCACGACACCAGGCCTGGAAGTTAATGATGACGTCGGTGATCTTCATATCACGCTCCTCCTCCAGGTGAGCCAGAACTCCAGCGCGGAGGGAAAAAAACCCCCCCCCCACCCCCCCCCGCTTTGCTCTGTCCGATCCGGTACAGGTTGGGATCCAGCTCCAGCGCTTTGATCTGACACACAGTTTAGGAAACTTAATAAAGTAACACCAGATGACTTTAAACCAGTTTATTTAACAGTAAAACTGGTCTCACCATCAGCACGCAAGCCTGTTTGCCATCCATGAAGCCTTTGGGAATGGAGTTGGGCGTGAGGATTTCATACCTGAGCGAAAAAACACAAACCACTGTTAACATCAATTAAAAACACAGGTCTAGCATTAGTAAGAACTAATACAATGACATTCAGAAGCTAAGAGAATAAGATTCTTAAGAGTGTATTCTGAAGAACTAATTTATTAATGTGAAAAGTTGCGCTCAGAGAAAGCAGCAAACCTCTGTCTGAACTCCTGGAAGACGATGCGGTTGGGGAATCCCTGTCTGCAGATACGGATTCCCTCCAGCACACCGTTACACCGGAGCTGATCCAGAACCAGGTGAGGGTCCAACTTACCAGCCTGAGATGGACAGAGACACAAAACGCAAAGGCTAACGATGAATTCAGGAATTCAAATTAAGCAAATGAATCCCAAAGTATACTTCCGTTTTTTACATGTACGCTAAAGTATGCATACAGTGTGCGCAATCTAAATTTAATCAAGCATAGTACGCACACAGTCTAATTTTTGCATATTCTGTTTGCACTATTAGCAAATTTTACTAATTTTTAGTTATCGTTATTGGCGTGAATGCTAATAAAGTTATTGTTCCAGCTATCTTTATAGTTATTGTTCTCGTTGTGGACATCAATATAGTTATCATTATAGCTATCGTTTTTGGTGTGGATGCTAATAGTTATTGTTATAGCTATTATTTATGTTATCTTTATAGTTATTATTTTTAGTGTTAATGCTAATATAGTTATCGTCCTAGTTACAGTAATCGTTCTTGTTATTGTTATAACCATCTTTATAGTTATCGTTCTTGGTGGGGACACTAATATAGTTATCGTTGTTGGTGCAAATGCTAATATGTTTATAGTATAGTTATCGTTGTTTGTGTGAATGCTGATATAGTTATTGTTATCTTCACAGTAATCGTTCTAGTCATGACAGTTAATATAGTTATCGTTATCTTTATAGTTACCGTTCTTGGTGTTGATGCTAATATAGTTAACGTTATAAGTGTGAACTCTAATGTAGTTATCGTTATAACGATTTTTAAAGTTATCGATCTTGGTGTGGATGTTAAAATATAGTTATCGTTATAGCTATCTTTATAGTTACTGCATGTTAGTGTGAACGCTAATATAGTTATCATTATAAGTGTGAACTCTAATGTAGTTATCGTTATGGCGATCTTTACCGATATCATTCTTGGTGTGGACATTAATATTGTTATCGTTATAGATATCTTTACAGATATCGTTCTTGGTGTGGACATTAATATTGTTATCGTTATAGATATCTTTACAGATATCGTTTTGGTTGTGGAATAATATTGTTATCGTTATAGCTATCTTTACAGATATCGCTCTTGGCGTGGACGCTAACGTGGTAATCATTATAGCTAGGGATGCACCAATAGCACTTTTTCCAGTACTCGCCCGATACTGATACTTTTATTTTTGGTACTTGCCGATACCGAGTACCGATATTTTTTATTGCATTTGTAAAAAATTTTTAAATATTGGGTACAGAAACCAAAAGAGTATGTATAATGTTAATTGGTTAACATCATTTATCAAATAGATACAGGCAAACCAACATTTATTCAGACACCTTCAACATTTCTCACATTATCACCGTTTATTAATTATAGTTTAGAAAATGGTAATAAAATATGACAAGAAAATTGTTAAATTGTGTCAGAACAAATTCAGCTTGATATTGTTAGATAACTTTGATAGAAAGGTAAGTAATGGATTACAATCAACCAAAAATAATTCAGACAGCTGTTAGTATGACAGTAGTTACACAACTTGAATACTTAGTTGGGCAACCCTTAGCCTTAATGACAGCCTGTAATCTACTGGGTATGCTGTCATCCAGGTTCATGCAAACACCAACTTCAATTTTTTTCCCAGACTCGGACTGAATAATTTTTGATCTGGTCCCAATTTGGAGCGTTTGATGGTAGTCCACTGCAGAAGAATTTTTGGGTATGAGGTCACGTTTTATTTGCTATCCTCATTAACTAAATGACTAAGTGTCTGCACCCATAGTTTTAAAAAAATACTTCAAAATGATATCGGGTCTCTGAATAATTTTTGGTTTGACTGTGTATATCCTTCTGTTATTTTCACACTTAATTGTGTTCATTAAAATGTATTTTACAAGTTTTTTGTTACTTTCACTGTTAATTTTTTCCTTTTGCTCTGTGGTACTTTATCTTTAATTTAATAGCATTAGAGCTTCTCCATTGCAACGGCTCAGTACTGTAATCACGCGCTTTGCTGTAATGATGCAGGGAACCACTCGTTATACATCTCCGAACTGTGATATTTTCAGAAATAGAAGTCGCGTTTTTTCATCTGAAACGTGGTGCGATTTATATTCCAAAGCCACTCATATAATGCAGAAACACTCAAGCAAAACACGCGCAACGCGTGCACATATTTGAATGAGAGGACAGTAGTACAGCCTAGCGCATTTCACACAGGCTAGATTCACTTTCGCCAGAAAGTAGTGTATGCCTAAGGTTGAAAATAAATTATGTTTATAGTGAATGCCCCTATAAATGGTTTTATTTATATCCGACCGAACTACAAACTTTCCAGTGGTGTCTGTGAGAAAGGCATATTCACTCCACAAGCTGCATCTGCGCCGGTGCGCGCTCAATCCACTCAGCGTGCTTTGTTTATCAGCTCGCGCACATCAGCTATAGGCTACAGGCGTTAATACTGAAAGTTTAACGTTATATTCGTTGCATACATATACTTCGTAGTAGACATCCTTAACTCCATTCTGCTGTCTGTTGTTGGTGTTTCTTTGTCTGAATATGGCGCTTATCACATGCTGTGTGGTATCGGCGTTTGGTATCGGGCATTTTAACGAGTAAAGGAGCTCAGTATCGGGCCCGATACGATACCAGTATCAGTGCATCCCTAATATAGCTAACCTTTAGCTATAATCAAATATATAGTTATCGTTGTGGTGTGAATGCTATTATAGATATTTTTTAAGGAACACAATCTATTCCTGTATGCCGAGCAGTTGGTACCTTTTTCTCATGGTTGGGAATGATGCAGCGGACGAAGTTGGGGTTGGTGTTTCTGAGCGTGGCCATGAGTTTGGACAGCTGCTCCTTATAGAGCTGCCCGACTGTCCGGAACATTCCCTTACGGGTCTTAAACGCACCCGGCAGCTCCGACATGCCGGCCACCTTATCCAGACCCACGATACGGTCCACTGAGAGACAGACACACAGAGAGAGAGACAGAAGTCAGCGCGCTTGCAAGCGCTATCTCGGCATGCGTCGCTGATGTGAAACGACCCAAAGTTCAGTGGGCCCGCAAACACGCTCAGCATGGTGTACAAAACACAGGACACACACAGATGCTGGGGAGAGTGTGTGTGTGGGGGGGGGGGGGGGGGCGTAAACGGGAAATGATTCCAAATCAATGCAGTGCAGGTGACAGTCGTGTGTGTGTGGGTGTGTGGTGGCACGTCTTCATTTACGTGTGTGTGTGTCTACAAGGGTCCAACAAATATAAAACACTCGTTCATTCGTCATGAAAACACAAGTTGAATTGAATGACACAGATTTCAGAACAATCACAAACAATTCATTCTGCTCATGTTTCATGAATGAGGCTCAACAATCACAAAATAAGAGTGGCAATTCATTTTGGTCAGTTTTTTTTAATGGGCCAGAAAGGAAGAAGAAGGGAAAAGTAATTACTGCCATAACTCCAGTGATGTATGTTATGCGCTGTATTCACAATGCATCTTATTCATGACTTCAAAATTCACCGCATTAACTAAAACTACTATAAACATTTTTGTTAACGACATAAGGTATTATTAGTTTAGTATAAAAACATGTAATACTAGATGTCAACACATATTAAACAAAAAACTCAAAATTTAATAATATATATTATATATAAAATAAAAACACACATGAAATATGAAGAAATTAAAATAAGTAAAAATAAATGAAAAAACATATTAAACGTACATAGTAGTAAAAAAACACACACAAATAACATGACTAAAGCCACATAACGCAACATACCTGAATTCAATGGTGAGAACGGAAAAGATATAAATATAAAACTACTAAAATAGGCATGATTGAAGTATTTGACCATCCACTAAATATATTGCAACGAAAGTACATAATGCATTAAACAGGTGCACGAAATATATATCTATATAAAAAATATATATAAATGTTGATTTAATGCAGGTAAATATATTAACTTAATATAATTATGAAAAAATAAAATAAACTTATCTATATTATATATATTAATGCATTAAAGTAAGTAATAAAATGGATATTGTGATAAGATTGTTTTGTGAGACTGGATAGAGTTGATGCGGAAAACCAGTTGAAACAAAAGCTAAATAATTATATAATATAAATATATTTCATGAAGCAAAAATGAATATTTTCCCAGATATAAGCACAAATTTTTTACAGGCACTTCATGTCAGACTTGAGATAAATGAATTTTGGGACCTGTGTGAGTGTGTGTAACTGCATACTGTGGTCATGTTTCACTGGTGAGAACAGAACCAAACCCATGCAGTTTATACCCATTTCTGCAGTACCACAGACCAACAGCAGGGGCGCCAATGCACACTATATTACACAGAGAGGAGAAACAGCAGAAATATCAGATATAGATCAACACCTCAGAGAAACACAGTCACGCAGGACAGCTGATGGAGATGGAGGAAAAGAACGTCATAGGAGAGAGAGAGAGAGAAAAACCAAAGATGTCACCTGGCTCTAAATGAAGGAAAGGAAAACGCTGATAGAAATAAGCTCTCTGACAGTTCTGGACCTCTGAGAGAGATGGACAGATGGGAGATGGTGTGTACAGAGGTCCAGGAGGGCGTGAAACAAGGGGTGGATGGTTGGATGGATGGAGAGGGGAAGAAACAGAGGATCAAACACCAGCAGAAGAGAACAAATCCAGTAAGTTTCCACTAATGTTGGCATGAAAAAGGCGCCCAGAGTGTAAATGTTAGTCATTGTTTCCCTTTGTTGAGTTTAAAAGCTTCACGCCCTTGTGTCCTACACATCTCTTCATCATTTATAGTCTTCCTCCACAACCTATTCATTTAAGAGCTGATGCAATGTGATATATCGACTCACCGTCCTTCCACAGCTCTGAAACGAACTTGTCGGTGGATTGATTGAGCAAAGTGGCCACGTTATCGTTCAGCGGGTCCATGTTCTTCATCAGCCACTCGTCCGCCTTATAATCCACCTGAGAAACACAATCACAGATGTTTCAAATTCCCAAATAAGACTATGAAATCGCACATGCGTTCAGCCGAGGAGCATGTCAACACCTTTCCAGCGTAGTGCATGATGCAGAAATCCGCCTCGTCCTTCAGTTTCTTGGGTTTGTGGAATTTGGGGTGCTTCCCCTGCTCCTGCTGGACCTTCTCCACGAAGCTCTTGTCCGTGGCTTTGGGGAACCAGCACTCCTCGTCCAGGAGAGCGAGGATTCCTGGAGGACTCGTCTGGAAACCCACAACACAGATTACAATCAAAGTCTTCATCATCAGCAGAACCCAGCTTCATCACCTTTGGACCAGCTAATGACCATTTTTTACCATCTCCATCCAGCTAATGACCATGTTTAACCAGTTTAGAGCAGGTAATAACCATTTTTTACCATCGCCGTCCAGCTAATAACCATAATAACCAGTTTGGAAAAGCTAATGACCATTTTTAACCAGTTTAGACCAGCTAACAACCGTTCTGGACCAGTTTAGACCAGCTAATGACTATTTTGACCATCTTGGTCCAGCTAATAGCCATTTAACCAGTTTAGACCAGCTAACAACCGTTCTGGACCAGTTTAGACCAGCTAATAACCATTCTGGACCAGTTTAGACCAGCTAATAACCATTCTGGACCAGTTTGGACCAGCTAATGACTATTTTTGTCCAGCTAGGATGAGCTAATGACCATTTTCAATCAGTTTGGTCCAGCTAATGGCTATTTTTGACTATCTTGGTCCAGCTAATAACCATTTTTGACCAATTTGAACCAGCTTATGACAATTTCGACCTTCTTGGTCAGCTAATAACCATTTTCAACCAGTTTGGACCAGCTAATGCCCATTTTTAACCAGCCTGGAACAGCTAAGACCATGCAATCCATCTACATCCACAGAAGAAAACACATTGAAATCAAACTGAATTTAGTATTTTTAAAATAATGGATTTCAAAGTTCTCAATTCTGACTAATATCTTTACATGAAGACAGTTCTATTAAAGGTCACATGGTCATTCTAGGGGTTACACAATTGGTGGAGTTGTTCAGAAATAATAACTGCTATTGGATTACCTTCTCTACCTGCTCTAACCAGTTTCTCTAGGATGATGTACCAGGTCATTCTTGGCCCCATTGGCTGGTAGTCTAGCTAATTTACCTTATAAACCAACTTGAAGCAGCTTTGACCTACTAGAAGCCATGTAAAATCAGCTACTACCTTTCTATCTACAATAGCAGAAGATCATGAAGACATTATGGAAATCAAACCCAATCTTAAACATGAAAACAGCTCCATTAAAGGTCACATGATCGTTCTAGGAGTCACACGAATGGTGGAGGACACTAACAGGTTTCTCGATGAGTTCGATGCAGGGCTGCAGGTCGAGGCCGAAGTCGATGAAGCTCCACTCGATGCCCTCGCGCTGGTACTCCTCCTGCTCCAGGATGAACATGGTGTGGTTGAAGAGCTGCTGGAGCTTCTCGTTAGTGTAGTTAATACACAACTGCTCGAACGAGTTTAGCTGCGGGGAGGAACAGAAACACAGTTACTGCTAGGAATTGTGGGCTATCCCACTGTAAGCACCCTTGAGGTTGAAGGATTGTGCCGTACATCGAAGATCTCAAAGCCGGCGATGTCCAGGATGCCGATGAAGGAGGCGCCCTGACGTTTGGTCTTATCCAGAGCTTTGTTGATGCGCATCACCAGCCACCGGAACATCCTCTCGTACGTGGCTTTGGCCAGAGCCTCTACAGCGAACTCGGCCTGCTCCTGCGTCTGGGCCTTCTGCACGTAGTCACGGCCCACCTTGATCCGGGGCGAGAGGATGGCGCGTGTGAAATCAGTCACGCTCATGCCCATCAGATGGCACACCTTCTGGGCAGCTGGAGGAGTGAAGGGAAAGTCGTTTGGAAATAGTAACTGATAACAACACAAACTTGCTGGTTTACCTTCTCTACATACTCCAACTAGCCTGACTACGAGGTTCTACCAGGTCAACCTTGGGCTCATCAGCTGGTAGTCTAGCTAATTAAACATTCAGACCAGTTTGGACCAGCAATGACCATTTCTGACAAGTTTGGACCAGCTAATGAGCAGTTTTGTCCAGCTAATAACCATTTTGGATCAGCTGTACCAGATAATGACTATTTTTAGCCAGTTTAGAGCAGCTCATGATCATTTTCAATCAGTTTGAAACTGCTCATTTCTGTTCTTGACTAGTTGGACCAGCTAATGACTATTTTGGCCAACCTGTAGCAGTTAATGACCATTTTCAACCAGTTGGACCAGCTAATGACAATTTTTGGCCAGTTAGACCAGCTAATGATCATTTTTCGGCAGCTTGGACCAGCTCACGACCATTTTCAAGCATTTCTGACTAGCTAATTACCATATATGACAATCTGTATCAGCTAATGACCATTTTTTGCTGTTTTGGAGCAGCAAATGCCCATTTTTTACCAGTTTGGACTAGCTAATGACCATTTGTGGCCAGCTTGTAGTAGTTAATGACCATTTTGGACCAGTTAAGTACAATTTTTGGCCAGCATGCAGTAATTAATTACCATTTTTGACCAATTTGGGCAAGCTCATGACCATTTTCAACCAGTTTGGACCAGCTAATAACCATTTTTGGATAGCTTGAACCAGCTAATAACTATCTTTGACCAGTTTGGACTGGCTAATCACCATTTTACCAGTTTGGACTAGCTAATAACCATTTTTGGATAGCTTGGACCAGCTAATAACCATCTTTGACCAGTTTGGACCAGCTAATGAGCATTTCTGACCAGTTCAAACACAACTAATGTAATTTTTGATCATTTTGGAACAGTTAATGACTATTTTTGATGAGTTGGACCAGTTAATGACATTTTTTTGCCAGCTTGTAGCAGTTAATAACCACTATGGAACAGCGAATGACCATTTTCAACCAGTTTGGACAAGCTAATGACCAGTTTTGACTTGTTAGAATCCATGTAAAACCACCAGCTAACTTTATGGTGATAATATAGCTACAGATTAACAGCACAAGGCCTGATGGAAGTGTTTGTAAAGTCATAAAGATGTGTTTACCTGTGTCATCAGGCATGGAGGCCTGGTCCGAGTGACGCTCCTTCTTAAAGGACATATTACCCAGCTGTAGCACAGATGAAATGACCCTCAACAGACCTGCAGGGGGCGACACACGCAATTAAAAACCTCAAACATATTACAAATAATATTGTCATGTTTGAAAACGGCAGTATATATTCACCGATATGCTCTTCCTCAGAGAAGCCCATGATCCTCATGGCCTCCACGGTCTCCAGGTACATGTCTCGGTCCTGCTGTCCCGGGATCGTCACGTTCCCATTGGACAGGAACCGGTACTTATTGTAGCTCTCCAGACAGAGTTCAGCTGATGAACGAAGAAACTGATTGATTAATTTACATACATTCATAAACATTAGAGTCTCATCCTACTATTTTAGTAATATATAGGTTCAGAAATCATGTATTAAAGCAGCGAAGGACACCCACAGCGCAGTTTGTCTCCTGCACCGGTGAGCATGTAGTAGAACATGTGGAAGGTTCTTTCTTCTTTAGCTTGACGGATTGCACGGGACTTTTCCAACAGGTCTGACGGTCAGAGTCAAGGACACACAACAGAACAGATGCACAAATATATTCACATGAAGGCTTTCAACAGCCTGGGTCTTTATTAACCAGTTTCAGTTCACTTACCTCATTAATTATATAAACATTTAGCAGATGCTCTATGCTCACTGTACAGTCACAGAAACGATCATTAGTCTTTTAGCATTTATTAAACATGAAATTATTAAAAATGTCAAAAACTTTGTTTTTTGTTTTTAAATGGAGTGATTAATGGAATTTTTCTCTACAAATTCACATCTGTGACATTTTCACAGATTCACAAGCGGTTATTATAAACAGGTCATGCACTAGCTCATAAAGATACAGGTTTCAATATTGGCTCCGACGATGTACCCGTTAACGTCAAAGTTGATTCTGATGAACTTGCCCTAAAACACAGAAAACACAAAAGATAAATCACACGCATTTACAGCCAGACTAATGTGCAAAAAGTCTGCCATAACGGGAAGACTTACGAATCGAGAAGAGTTGTCGTTCTTGACTGTCTTGGCATTGCCGAAGGCTTCGAGGATGGGATTGGCCTGCAGCAGCTGCTTCTCCAGCTCACCCTGCGCTCAAAAACATACCAATCCACATCAGTTCTGTTCAAACAAATCACTGTGAAGAGCTGATCACGTCTGGCTGTCAAAAGCAAAGCTCTTAAACACAACATCACAAGCTTTTTGCGCACAGAAGAGCAAATAAGCTGAAACAAACACATACAAAGATAAGCACGTTCTGATCCCCCATCCCAAACCACCACGAAAGTGAGCGGCCCGCCACCTCCGAAAACATCAAACCAGTGACCACATGACTCTTAAATCTGACACTCATCTCACACAAACACAAACGTTCATTCACTTTAAATGAATATTCCAGCTTAAACACAACTTTAGCTCTATGCAGCATCTGGAGCCATGGTTATATCGTTAACTAAAGCTGAAACTAAAATCATAACAAAACACTTTCTTTACTTGAAATAAAATAAAACACAAAATAACTTATTTTATTTCAATTAGTTTCCAAGGCAACATTTCTCATTTTTGTTTCGTTTCAGTTTAGGTACAAAATAAATAAAAACTGTATAGATATAAAAAAAAAATAAAAAAAACTTAGTACAATTACAAAACACACAACAAAATGACTAAAACTAAACTAAAATGAAAAATAATTGGAAAAACTAATAAAAATGACAAAAAAAATATATATACTGTTGTTTTTTTGTACATTTTAACAATAAAACGAAAACTGCTAATCAAGAAAACAAATGAAAAATTAATACAAATGACAAAAATGCACAAGAAAATTACTAAAACTGTCCAAATAAAATGAAAACTAAAAAACGAATAAAAACGACAAAGCACAAGAAAATTACTAAAACGTTAAATAAAATGAAAAAGAAAGCTGCAAAATAAGAACAATTAAAATGACAAACTTTTACTCAAATTAATTTAAAAACTACAATACTATAGTAATTAGAATAAAATAAAACGTCCTCACAAAATCCCTTTAACTTGAGGCTCAAGTGTCTGTAAAAGAATGGGAATCATGTTCATAGTAAAACACTTGGAATGGAGTTTAAAAGGAGAAATGTGAAGTTCATACATTCACTCTTGAGTGAAACATGTCTAAATACTCCAGTGTTATATATGCATATGTAAAATGTGTGGACTTCTAGTGGGCGGAGCTTGATCATCTCATTTACATGAATTAAACTCCACCCAAATCAATGACATCAGTACAATCACCTCCGCCTAGAAAAGCATTTTCACAATTTAGAAAATATTTCCCACATGCCAAGTTGTTGCACAAGCGTTTTAACTCGTACCGACTAGGGATGTAACGATTACCGGTTTGACAATAAATCCTGATAAAATTCCCTCGGTTAGTATTACCGTTTCATCTTTTAATTATCATTAAAACCGTATTAGATTACCGCGATTTGAACAACTCTAGATAAATAACTACTGTCCAGCATAAAGCACAGTTTTAAGTAACAGTCTCACGTGCGCACAGCATGCAGAGTAGTTTTGTTTTGAGTGAAAACAGGGCAAAAAAACTGGGAGGTTTTAAAAGAGTGCTAAGGGAATTATACAAATGAATATTTGAATGAATTAATTATATGAATGTACCTCTGAAGGTTCTGACTGTCTTCAGAAACGATTCGATGGCATTTTGTTTTCATCTTCACTCCATGTAATACCTAAAGGAAGGGTTCTTAATCGCAATACTGCTTTGTCCACGAAGGTTACTGGAAACAGCTGTAATTCTGCTTTTCCATCAGCGCCACCTGCTGTCAGCGAGTGGATTTACAGAGACCTATATTTACATTCAGTTATTGTTTTAGTGATTATGCAAACAAAAAGTAATTTTATTTGTTGTTTGTTGATTTTTAAATATAAAACTTTTTATAATATAGTACTTTTTGAACATTTCCAGCACATCGTAACAATACCGTGATAATACTGATAACCGTGATAATTTTGGCCACTATAACCGTGATAAGAAATTTTCATACTGTTACATCCCTAGTACCGACTGCACCTTTGGGATAAAATAAGCAGAACTATTCCCCCTTTTAACACAGAAACTAACGATCATCATCTTGTTCAAATCATGTGAAGTTTCCCCGCAGCTCCTCTGTAAAACTTTTCACATTCACATGCTCTCTTTCTCTCTCGTAAAGCGAGGCTCGTTAAACGCGCCAGAACTTTCCAGCAGCGTTCCTGTTCGCTGACGTCATGATTCGCGCCGCAGGAGGCTCGCGCGGGCGACTGAATCAAATACATAAACACACACACATTTAATTCAAACAGCAGAAACCAAACCCAAATCTCATGAGCGCAGAAACACCGTACAGACAGATTCACCGTGGTATTCAGACACATGAGAAGTGAGACTGAGAGCCGAACATGTTAATATGATCACTAGAGCTGGGGTGAAAATGTCGAAAATTCTCATTTTGCTGAAGCGATTTCGATTCCTAAATCCCCAGAAGTGATCTGTGCTGTGTCCGGTTTGATGTGTGAACAAAATATTATTAATATTATAAAACATCCATCCAATAAATCGCAATAAACTTTATGCCTTATTACTTTTGATATGAAACAAGGTTTCATCTTTCAAATTCTGTCAGTTATTTTACGGAATTCAAACAAGACATTTTGGCGCACTTTAAAGTGGCGCGACTGCTAAGCCCCGTTCACACCGCCAGCGACAGAGCGACATAATCCCATTCATTTTCAATGGAGAGCTGGCGACTTCCGGCGACATGAGCAACAGTGACCGTTGGCGACAGAATGTGGGCGTGTCAAGCGACAAAAGTTCAGAATTCTTCAACTTTATGCAAATAAGCAGCGAATTTCGCGAGCGACAACCAATGGGAGTGAAGTCAGTGGAGAGCACGTGATTATTCTGCTGTAGTGGAGTGTTACGGGGTAACTAGACAACCAGAAGTGGGAAGGCCCACTAGCGACCTCAATTGCCAGCCACAATCGACAAGCAGCGAAAAAGTCGCTGGCGGTGAGAACGGGGCTTCAGTTCAAAAGAAGCGGCGTGAACTGATCATCTTTCCCTCATTCTGCCAGTTACTACATGAAATAACAATGAACGAACAGCAGAAGGTATGTAGAGATACATTACAACTTACTGACATGAATCATATCATCGATTAAGCAGTGTTTCAACCGTCAATCAACCCGCTTGTAAACAATATCACTTAACCTCACATGTACCTCAGGAATGACATTCAATGTCCATAAACACCATAGTTAGCGAGAAAAATAAACTAGAAAGGCGAATTTTGCAAAATATATGCATATTAATTCTATTTTTTCCTAACCTGTTCTTCAATATTTAGTAGGTTTGAATAAATCCCTCATGAAAAGTTATGACATGTACTGTTTAAATGTTTATATTTAAACAACAAACTGGAGTAGAAACATAATTATATCATTGAAAAGATATAGACATTAAAATGTTTGTTTACAAATCACATTAATGTATAAGTACCAACTGACCGGGTTTGTTTTATAGGTTACAGCACTAGTTGAAAGATTTCTTCCTTAAAAAAAAAACCCTGACTTATACTGTACCCGATTGCCTGTATATCCAAATGAATTAATATCGAATCGGGAAGCTTGTGAATCGAATCAAATCATAACTTTTCTCACTACCCAGTCCTAACGATCACATAAATCTCAATTTACACAATTTATTTAGACAAATCTCAGTGAACAATGTCAGGATCTGGATCATATTTAACCCCAAACAATCTGCTTTAAAACTAAACGAACCCTTCAACCATTTGTTTCTGCATTTTGACATGATTTTCACCCAAACACATTTACAGCCGGGTTTTCAAACGAGTCTCTTTTTCTGAATGCAGACTATTGATTTTGGGGTGAAATATGAGCCGGTCTTTGTGATATTGATCTGGTTCTCGGTGTCATGTGTCTGAATCGCTGTGCGTTCGGCTTGGGTTGTTCACCCAGCAGCGGAGAGATAACAGTGAGACATGAATGAGACGGAGAGAGACAGATGGAGAGATGTAACTCACATGTGACAGGACCGAGCTGCTCTGTTGGTATAAAGAGAAAAACACTCAAACCATCAACTTACAGCCAAAGGCCAGATCCAGCGATCGGCCGATAATGACCAACAGAAACATCAGGACCCAATCCCACAGAACACTTCATTTATTTTCACAAAACACTCACAGGTTTGAGTTTTGTACAGTGTTTCCATGAAGAAGGTGCAGATGAGGACAAATGTTTGACCAAACCTGAACTAGTTAAGCTCAATCATTCAACCCGGTTATCAATGTTATTGTGAGAAAAGATTAAATACTTCACTTTCATTTATGAGAGTTTATCATCAATTATCAATACTAATCAAAAGTTGGTTGCAAACTAGACTTCATTTTGAATAAATCTTATTTAATTTTATGTATATTTTAACGTGTATGTAGTTTAACAATATATATAAAAAGTATGCTAAAATAATTAACTATAAATAAATAAGGTTTTAAATCTGACTGAAACTACATGCGGAAAATTGACCAAACAGGCTGTGTTATATGCAGAAATACGAAAAAATAAATCAGTACGTATAAAACAAATAAATAAACGCATTTCTATTTTAGTTTTTATGTATTTTACAGTATGCAAACATACGTATGCTAATAAATAAATGAATAAATGGTTTTGAAATCTGATTTAAACTATATGCAGAAATATGCAAAACACGCTTGCAAAAATAAATATAATAACGCATAAAATTAATACAAAAATAAGTACATTTATACAAAAAAAACAAACAAAAAAAACAAAAAACATTTAGCTGAGATGATGTCAGTGAAGGTTTTAGCGCGCCCCTCTTTTTCACGATACATTTGTGGTGGGAAAAAAAGTATTTTTTTTTAAATGTATCTTAAAATCTTAAAATGTCCATGTGATGCTACATATTTGGCTTGTAACGTTACAATGGATGTCTGGCATCCTTTAAATGTCTGGGTGGATTAAAGTGGACTGGGCAGTTTGTGAACGGTTTCCCTCTCTAATGGATTACGATGTTTATGAACTGCGTTAAAGTCCCTCCCATCCCCCAAAACAACCCGCATTCCTCCGGCTCGGCTCCGGCTGATCTGATAAGACCTTGTGAGACCAGATGAAAGCAGGGTGGAGAACTCATGAAGAACTAACCTGGTCTTTCTTGGTTTTGTGGGACGAGGCCACATGGGCCAGATACTGAATGACCTTCTTGGTGTTTTCTGTCTTTCCGGCTCCAGATTCGCCCCTGAACACACAGACATTAGAAATCAACACATCTTTAATGATCAAATCATAAGACGCACACATGCAGGGTCATGTGACTCACGTGCAGAGAATCGATTGGTCCTCACGGTCTGTGAGAGGAGACAGAAACACGAAAATTACTCATTCGCACAGCACAAACACTTTAAACACTTTAAACGACATTCACTAGGCATTTCATTTCTGTCATTTGATGTATTTTGATTTATTTAATTTGATTGATTTCATTCTTGATTTTTTTTTTATTTCAAAAGCAGGATGTATTTTATGTATCATGAGTGAGCAGGAAATATTTTATTTGGCAGGAGTTTTACATTTTATTGTATATTTATATAGATTTTTATTTATATTTGATTTGATTTATTTTATGTCATTTCAATGACTTTATTCTTGATTTTTTTTTATCTGAAAAGGAGGATATATGTTAAGTATTTTAAATGAGATTATTTGGCAGGAAATAATATTACATTTTATATTTATTTTTATATTTTTTGACGGACTTAATTTTTACTTTATTATTTATTTCTTTTTTTCTGTATTATGAGAGAAATCAATGGCAGGAAGTATACTTTTATATTTTACTTCATCATACATATTTTACTTTGATTTGATTTATTTTCCTTTATCGTATTGATTTTACTCATTTTTATTTGAAAATCATGATGTACTATATGTATTTTGAGTGAGATTATTTGGCAGAAAATAATCTGAAATTTTTATTTTAATTTAATCTAATTTTTATTTTTAAAAATTGAAATTTTTAGAATTTTTATTATTATTTTCTTGGTTTCATTCTTTACATTTTTTATTTGACAAGCAGGATGTAAAATGACTTTCTTATCAATCTAATGGAAGTCGTTTCAGAGGCAGAGAAAGTTTACGATAAATTCCTTCTTTAGAAGAACATGAACTGAGAGCATTTGATCAGCTAAGCAAGCTCAAGCTCAACTCTGATGTTCTTTAAAGCGTTTGTTGATCATTTTTCTCACGTTGGTTAGTTGGTTTAACCAAACGAGCAGCTATAAATTCCTCCAAACGGAAAAACGCACCACCCATTCGCTCTCACCAAACCCTTCTGAGCTTCTTAAGCAGGAAGAGCTCAGACCACAAAACAGGAAGTCAATATCTGGCTTCCTGTGACTGGAGAGGGAGCCGCCTTTCCAGAAAACTGCAGTAACATAACGGTCCTCGTGCTAATTTAACTGTTACATTTGCTAAATGCCAAATAAAAAGACAAGAAAACTCAAGACCATAATAATAAATCAGCAGATTTTTACTTTTTTTATTTTTATTACATGACATATGGGTTTCAGGGATTGTTATTCTTTTTTTTTTTTTTTTTAGATCTTTTACGACATAATACTTTGTTTAGAAATGATGCATTAAATTGATCGAACAGTGAACAGTACTAAAACCCCCCCCCCCCCCCCCCCCATGAAAACAATTTTTAGATAAATGCTGTGTGTATCAAGATACTATATTCATCAAAGAATCCTTCAACATTGCTAATAATCAGAAATGTTTCTTGAGCAGCAAATCAGCATATCAGACTGATTTCTGAAGATCATGCTTGGAGTCCCACTGAAGACTGGGAGGATGAGATGAGGCTGTTCGAAAGATTTACGATGATTCGATCATCTGCAACTAAATTAATTTTAACCCATATAATCACAGAAAATAGTATTTAAATCGGTAATAATATCCACAATGTAATCAATAAAGGAGCGCTTGCTGATTTCAGAAGAGGGATCTTGTCTCAGAACTAATAATAATTGTTAGAGTTTCTCACATCACTAAGCCCAATGGTAGAGCAAAAACTCTGTTTGAAAGATATTTCCACTCTAACAAAACCCCTAAAGACGATTAAAGCGGTTCGAGACGGCGACCGAAGCTGCTGTCAGATACTTGTCAAATGCAGCAGCGTAGTTTACAGCGCTGGTCGGAGTTCCCGCGAGGAGGCCTGTGGAGTGCACAGTAAAGGAGTGCGAAAGTTATAAGCCTGAGGGGGGGCTCCATCTGAACACAAATCAGCTCCGGACGGCGCCACGGGACAAACGCTCAACGAGAAAAATACGCCCTTATGGACCCTTATTGTGCAGCATTCCCAGTCAAATCAAGATTTATTTGTAGAATAACAAGTTGAAACCCACACAACACAAAAAAAAAAAAAAACTCATTTTTCTTCGTTGATTTGACGTGGATTCTGTGGATTTTAAATGTAGATATTTTTTTGAATCAACAAACCCGACAAAATTATTTTCTACATGTGCCACAAAACTTGCTTATTTGTAAATATTAATTTTTTATGTAACAAACAGAATGTAGAATTGCAATTCAAGTTTGAATATAAGAAAGCAGAATTAAATTGTTGTTTTTAGTACTATGTTTTGCACAATATTGATGTTTTTTCATTTTAATCCACATACCAAGCGAATTTACATTTTGTAAAAGATTCCTCTTTTTAAAAGAATTTGAACTGAGGTAACAAACAGGAGGTAGAATTGCAATTCAAATTTGAATTTAAGAAACTAAAATTAAAATGAAATTAATATAGCTGATTTGTAAATGTAGTTTTTTAATATTCATTATAATAAAAATATTTATTTATTATTTTAATTTAACATTTAGATAACCCTAAAAAAAAGAATAATTTTTTAATGAGTTCTTGTATTGTTTTATTATTATAGTTCTACGACACAAAAAAAAATCTATAGGAACTTTAAGGATCTATTTTGAGATAGGAATCTAGCGTAGATTACACTTAAATTTAAGTAACTATTTTGAAATGGAACAAAACTGACAAAACTGACAGCATTCTTGTGGGTTTCTAAATATACATTTTTTAGAAGGCCTACGTTTCATGGTTGTTTATGTTTGACAGCAGGAGAAAGCTGATAAAATCAATCATAAATCCACAACTAAAACACATAATAGTCTAAATAAGATGTAATTATTGAGGTTTGTCGTGTGGACTAATGAAAAATATTTGTGTAACTGACTGAATTTCTTTCATTGGCAGTTTCAGTCAATTCCTCTTCCTGCCATTGTGTGGGACGGTGTTGTGTGTGTGTGTGTGTGTTGTGTGTGTGTGTGGATGAGATGAGCGTGAGAGGAGAGGAGGAGAGTGTGATTTGTGTGGTGGATGTGAGCGAGAAGAGAGAGAGTGTGTGGTGTGTGTGGAGGTGAGAGCAGCACAAGACGGATGAGAGAATTGAGACGATAGAGAGAGCAGTAGTCAGAGAACAAGAGAAGTGTCGCTATGTGGGTGGGTTGTCTATATCTAAACTTTAGTGGCAGTTGTGACGTGGGAAGAGCCGAGAGAGAAAGAGGAGATGAGAAGAGAGGAGGAGAGAGCTTAGAGGCGTGTAGTGATCGTCAGGGGTACTAAGGGTGGACGAGAGATGCACATGTGAGAGAATGGCAAAGAGATACGAGAGTGCTGGTGTGTGTTTGTGTGTGTTGAGAGCAGAGGAGGAGAGAGAAGATTGGGATGAGTCGAAGAGGAGAGAGAGAGAGTGTAGTGCTGTGTGTGTGTGTGAGAGAGCAACGACGAGACGGAAAGAGAGGGAAGAGGAGAGAAAGAGAGAGAAGAAGAGAGGAGTGTGTAGGGTGTGTGAGGGAGAGCAAATAAAGAGAGGGAGAGGTAACGCGTACTGAAGTAGGCACATCCAGCAGGGATAACACACACAATCAAAAACTACAAACTACCTGGGTTTGAAATACAACACTCCCACGGGAAAAACTCTTAATCAGTGCGGCTCGAATGATAGACCGAGAATTAAAGCAAAGCAGGGCGTCGTACGCCCATCCTCAAAACGGGCAGCAATGTCCTAGTATGAGAAGCCTATTAGATTTGGCTCTGAAAATATAGAATCAGAATGAGCCCATTGCCCTTCTAGGGAGTTCGGCAGGAGAGTCGGTTTGTTGGCGATGCCCACCTGACCAAATACAAGAAACAAGATTCACACAAATGGGAAGAAAGAATACCTTGCTGAATTGAGGCCCAGCCTGACAGAAACTGGGTTTGTAAAAAATGTAATGCCACGTGCACCGCTACACACCAAAGTTAAAGCAATGCGTGGAGCAGAATTAGGAAAAAGTACCACTAAATCATAAAGAAAAAAAAAGAGGCAATTAAATTCTGGAGACATCTGAAGCTTCAGAGCGGACCCCAATCAATATGCAAATTCATAAAGCGCTGCTGAAGACCAAAGAGAGAGCAAAGAAAGCAAATAGCCCTGTCATTCAGCTGATCCAGAGCTCGTATGAGGCGTCACTAACATATGACTGATGCTCTGCACACAGCATCAGAATCAGTCAGATTACTGCACAGAGCAAACAGAGCTACATCACTCACTGGCAAACCAAAACACAACAACAGAGTAAAGTGCAATGCTATCTGGCCCTAAAGAGAGAGTACAGTACGGCAGAATATCTGTACACAGTGTCAGATAAGAAAATGAGAAGCACGTTGACCAGATACAGACCCAGCGGACACAAGCTGATGATAGAGACAGGCAGACACAGAAAAACATGGCTGCCACCGAAGCAGAGACTGTGTTCACACTGTGATCTGAATCAGATGGAAACAGAGCTGCACTTCCTAACAGAAGGCCCCAAATACACAGATAGTACGGAACGTGTTCTAACGATTAAAATACAGCAGATCACATCAGACATTTCTAAACTCTCTCAGACAGGAGGAAAGTGTTGTTTTTAGGGAAGAGAGAGAAATGCTGTCGTGGTTAGCGTGGATCAATATGGTTCTGCGTCACAAGAAGACGAGAAAAACAGTCACCTGCACCTGATCGGCTTGTTTCCAGCCACAGCCTTACATGATATGAGCCATATTACTCTATTATATTAATTAGATGCTACATTCGCTTATGTAATATGTCTAATTCCTTTTTTAAGTGTTATTATAGTGTTATATAATTTACATTAGTAATTAATTTTTTTACACTACATGTAAGTACTTTTTTTATTATTATTATTATTATTTTTCTTTCTGTTAATACATGTGTGTACTATTTGTAAGCAGTCCAGCTGCAGTTGCTTTGGCAATACAAATGTATAATTTTGTCATGCCAATAAAGCACTCTTAAAATTGAAATTGAAATTGAGAGAGAGAAATGAGAGAGAGAGAGATGAGAGAGGGAGAGAGAGAGAGATGAGAGAGGGAGAGAGCGAGAACAGAGAGAGCGCAGTCGGTGTGTGTGTGTGTAGAGAAGAGCAGATAGTGACCGTGCCAGGACAGGGTAGAGATGAGAGAGAGAGAGGAGAGAAGCGACGCTGTGGTGTGTCGTTCTGCATGATTGAGCTCGAAGAGGAGAGAGAGAGCGGCGGTGTGTGTGCTGGTGTGTTCGCAGCAGGAGCTGACGATGAGAGAGAAACTGGAAGAGGACAGAGTGATATTGTGATAGGTAGAAAAAATAAACAGAAGGAGAAGAGAGAGAAGAAAGAGCGTTCAGAAAGATGGAAGCTGAAAAGGATCGAAGAGAGAGGGAGAGATTATGGAGCATATGTAAGACAAATAGAGAGAGGGATTGCATTAAGTGTTGGTTTTTGAGTGTGGATCTTGTGTGAGAGGAGGAGAGACGAGTGGTGTGTGGAGAGAGAGAGAGGAGATCCGAGAACTTGGAGAGAGATGAGGAGAGAGAGTGAGTGATGTGAGGTGAGTGAGTGAGTGTGTGGTGGGAGAGAGAGGAGAGAGAGTCAGTGTGTGGTCGTGTGTGTGTGTGTGAGAGGAGAGAAGATGTGAGAAGAGAGTGTGTGTTTGTGTGGTGTGTTGTGTGGGATGAGAAGAGAGCTGAGAGAGAGACGAGAGAGGTTTAACAAGCACTCTGACTCTATAAAATCTTAAATCACATTATATAACTGACACAAAAAAACGTTAAAAATTACAAGTGATTCCATCTTGAACTGTACATCCATACCTCATAATATTCCATTACACTCAACAAAAAAAACACAGAACATTATTTGTAAGATCTATAATAAGCAATCTCAATTTTCAGTCTTCCCTTAACATTCGTCTAAAACACCTCATTCAGAATCTATTGTAGCAAAGCTGTAGACCTTTGTCTTTCTTGTTTTCCAAAATTTGCGGTGTAGCTGTTCCAATAAGATAATTCAAAACAACGGATTTTCTTCCTCATTGAGAGGAACAAGGTATTAGCATTCACCCAAATAAATAACTTATCAGAAAAATTACCCCAACTAAATCTTCTAAACCAAGCTTTAAGCAAATTAAAAAGGTCTTGCAATCTGCTACACCTTAAAAACAAATGTTCTAGATCTTCCTGCTTCCCACAAAAACGACATTCCCCAACTACTGCCGGGTTCAGATGTGCTACATGTCGGTCTGTAGCTATGGTGAATAATCCTCCACTGTAAATCAGCAGTACGCTTCTCTACAGGGGGTTTATACAGGGTCCGCCACCTGTCCTGCACGAGAAAGTCTGGCTGTAACAGTTCGGGCCATCGAGAAACTTTTTGTCTCTTCAAAGTATCTCGGTGTGTGATTTTAACTAAAGTGCAATATATTGCTTTCTTAGACACGTCTTTAAAATTGCCTAACTGAGGAGTCTTAAAAGATAGAATCGAGTCCACAAATTCACCGCCATCTTCCTCATCTATGACAGGTGAAATTTTTATTCCTGGAAAGACCTGGCCATCTCTCATGTTCTGTGTTTGTCTTAATCCTATCCAAGTTCTGCAACCACTTGGTAATACATGACAAATTTCTTCCTTCAACTTTGAAACAAGGCGTAAGGACTTTAAACCCGTCATCACTTGAAGTGCCTCAATGGACTTCCAGCCCCTCTCATCCAAGAGATGTCCAAGTTTCGTAACACCATTCCTTAGTAAACTCTCCTCAAACACAGAGGACAGTTATGTTGGTCCGGATATGGGTGAAAAATACAATGGTCCTCTGGGTGGGCGAGTGTGTGGGTGTGTGTGTGTGTGAGGGAGTGAGGAATGGAGTGAGTGAGATGTGGTGTGAGTGAGAGTGAGAGGGAGAGGAGAGAGAGAGGGATGATTGTGAGAGAGTAGAGAGATGATGAGAGTAAGAGATGTGAGAGAAGGAGCGAATGCGATGTGCCTTTGAAAGGGTGTTGTGAGAGATGAGAGGAGAGAGAATGTAAGTGTGTGTCGGTGACAGCAGAGAGACGAGACATTTGTAGATAAAGGAGAGGAAAAAGCAGATGGAGAGACTAAGGCGATGGGGTGTGATGTTGATGTGTGTTCGTGTGATGAATGGGGGGTTGTGGCTCGGGGGAGTGCAGTGTGTGAGACGCAGATGAGAGAGAGAGAGAAGACAAAGAGAGAGGGAGAAGAGGCCAATGTGGGAGGATGTGAAGAGAGGAAGAGAGAGAGTGTGTGTGTGTGTGTGTGTGTTTACCCTGCATCATGCTCCTGTAGGCCGTGTCTGTGATGGCGTAGATGTGCGGCGGCATCTCGTGTCGTTTCTTGCCCTTGTACATGTCTACGATCTCCTCGGAGTAGATGGGCAGGTTCTTGTAGGGGTTGATGACCACACAGAACAGACCCGAATACGTCTGTGGAGAACAGAGACATTCAGTCACACACACACACACTCAACATCAGCATTCAGAAGTTTGGGCTCATGTTTTTGAACAAAGTCTTTCCTGCTCAAGTGAAATAGTGAAATATTATTACAATTTAAAAAAACAGTTTTCTATGTGAATGTATATTAAAATGTAATTTATTCCTGTGAATTCTAATCAGGTAATTATTATCATCATCATTATTATTATCACTAAATGTTGAAAACAACTGTTGTTGCTGCTCATATTTTTGTGGAAATTGATACACTGTTTTTTTTCAGGATTCTTTGATGTATAGAAAATTTAAAAGAACAGCATTTATTTGATACATACATCTTTTGTAACATTATAATTGTCTTCACTGTCACTTTTGATCAATTGAATGCATCCTTGATGAATAAAAGTATTAAAACGGGAGGTTTGGGATCCAGTGCGGTTTCCAGATGGTATGAAACTAATCTGGCCTGGTGAGCATGACATCTGGACCTTCAGGATATATCCACCTATGAGAAACGCACGCCATTATCACGCTGGGCAGAGAACAATTCAACATGTTGTACCATGTGTATGATACCCCAAAATCAGCACAGAAAACCTAGGTCCACAAAGTCCATCAGCTAATAATGTTGAATTTGTCCATCGTAGTTTAAAGCAGCTCTCACTGCAGAAAGCACATTTGTTGCGACAAAAGTGTGAAGTCAAACCTTCCAGTTGCTGATATGTTCTCCTCCTGAGTGGTTATTCTAGTTACTGTGGTAAACAGGTTGAGCTATTCTAAAATGTTTTTGTGAAGTTTCAGAAAAATGGTATATTTTTTTTTATTTTCTGTTAATGTAACTCTATTTGGCCCACTGCAAAAAATACAAGAAAATGCAAGTGTTTTTTTTTACCACCGCAACACTCGCCCGACAATGCTAGTGTGTTCTAGACTGTTGCTATGCTGTTGCTAGGTTCATTGCTGAGCAGTTGCCATGGTAACCAGGCTCTGCTGCTACTCACACTGACGATTCAAATAGGTTTAGAACCAGATAAGAGACCTGTGAGGGGATTCGGATCAAAGAATCGCAACCTAGACTGGATCAACCAAGCCTGACTTATCTTAACCAGATTAGATGAGCCAGTCTGTGTCTAGCAGAGATGTCTTTTTTCAGACACACTTCTGCTCCCCTCATCTCCTACCCATCACATAATTTCCTGTCCTTCAGGAGCACATTGTTCCTACTGCTTCCTGTGTAGAGAATTGGCACTGAACAATTTCAGCGAGCAGGTCAGCGAGACCCTATTATCTACGTTCAAGGTTGTCGAATCTCTTAATATTCCTCAAAACAAAACCCTTGATCCATTTTGATAACGTCCCGAGCAGTCACAAGGAGGAGCAAAATCATGGGAGCAAAGTTGCTGTCCAAAAAGGGTGTTTATTTCGAGCAGATGTGCAAAATGTGCAAATAAATATATGTTTCAGAGCTTAAAACAAAGATTATTAATGAAAACAGTCTGAAACCAGAACTGCCAAGTACTTAAAACAGCACTAACTCTGAAATTCAGTGCGTCTCAAATCTGATCATAAGGATCTTTTGAGGAGCGTTTGTTTCCAGAAGCTTCACTTTCACTGTTCCTCAGCGGCGCCTCCAGAACACCTCACATCTTCTGGATTGCACTGCATTATATGTTTTGATTAGGGTTGCAAAGGGGCGGAAAAATTCCGGAAACTTTCCAAAAATCCCTGGAATATTACAAAAAAATCCTGGAAAGTTTCCAAAATTTCTGAAATGTTTCCGAAATTTACTGGAAATTTTCCACCTTTTTGCAACCCTAGTTTTGATCATTTCAATCTCATCTTACTAAGACATATTACAGGAGATATAGAGTGACGACTGATATTAATATCATCTTATGTAAGTATCTGCTATTCTGTTATAAAGATCTCATTGATTTACATTCTAAGCATCAGAATTTCATATAATAAATATCAGCATCTGCACCAAATTGCATATTTCTGCTCAGTCTCTGAGCTGGTTTTTCCTCTCACTATATGAGCCATAAAAGCCTGATATCTCAGGGTTAAAGCTTCGCAGATGATCCTGCAGTGGTAAGTGTGTTTGCTCAGATAATATATGAGGCCGGCAGAGTAAAGTATAGTAGTATCTCTCCTTCAGGTTGTGCAGCACGGACGCCTCGTTCAGGCAGGTGAGCTCGGCCATGTCCTCCACCTTGCTGAACTTAGGCGGGTTCATCTTTTGGATGTCGTCCTTGTTGACCCGCACTTTCTTCCCCGAGTCGGCCAGCTCCACCACCACCTCATCACCGTGCTCCTCCTTCACCGAGCTGGCCTCGAACCCCAGCCGCTCCGACGGCACCCACACCAGCTTCTTGGTGGCCCAGTCGGCCTGCGCCAGCGGGTTGTTGACCAGGTTGCGGTCCACATACAGGAACTTGTCGACATCCGACATGGTTGCTGTCGGCGAGAGAAGAGAGAGCAAGACGTTACGGGTCAGAAGAACTATTTTATGGACAATTAATATACATACAAACTTTACAGAAGTGCACACTTTAATAACAAGCAAGTTTAATAATGAATGTTTATTTCAAACACTGACCAGCAGAATAAACAAGCAACGGTGAAAATAGAAGATTACATGATCCGTCGGATGAAGCTTTTTTGGTTTATTTTCTTAATAAATGTCCTTGTTATTTTTTTTACATGCTGTTCTAGACAAAAATGTGTTTATAATGTCTGAGAAAAATCAAATAACTTTTTTTTTCTAATGTAACTTAGGTTGCACCATCGCAAAAAAATAAAATAAAAAATGGATTTTACTTTTCTTTTTTTTTTTTTGAAATAAAAGTTTTATAATGTTTTCGAAAAATCAAATACATTTTTTATTATTATTTTCTGCGGGTTGCACGACTGATAAAAAAAAATTTTAATGCTATACTTTACTTTTTTTTTTTTTTTTTTTGAGGAAAAAATGCAAGTGTGTTTACCGTGCAATCAACGTTAAGTCATCAGTAAATGTCGGAACCTGTACCACAAACCCAGTCATAAGGGTCCATTTTTTGAAATTGAGATTTGTACATCATCTGAAATTGATGTATGTTTGTTAGGCTAGGACAATATTTGGCTGAGATACAACTTTTCAACATTTGAAAATCTGGAATCTGAGGGTGCAAAAATATCAAAATACTGAGAAAATCGCCTTTAAAGTTGTTCAAATGAAGTTCTTAGCAATGCATATTACTAATCAAAAATAAAGTTTTAATATATTTATGGTAGGAAGTTTACAAAATATCTTCATTGAACATGATCTTTACTTAATATCCTAATGATTTTTGGCATGAAAAAAAAAATCGATAATTTTGACCCATACAATGTATTTTTTGGCTATTGCTACAAATATACCCCAGCGACTTAACACTGCTTTTGTGCTCCAGGGTCACATACGGTTGCTAGGGTGTTCTGAGCATTTTAGCCTAGTGTTATGCAGTTGCTAGGGTGTTCAATTGGTTGCTAGGGTCATCGTGAGGTTGGAGAAGATCTCTAATACCAGAGTTTAGCGTCTTAAAATAAACAGCAGCTGAAGAGGCTCTTCAACTGATGCTAACAACAGAGAGTGGATGAGAAACAGATCTATGACAGAGCACTTTTCTTGCTTTTCTTATGCAGGTCCTCAGGAATGCTGGGTCGGTTTCGCACGTCCAAACACACGTTAGGTCAGCAGCTCATAAAACACGGCAAATTTCAGGACGGTGAGCTCAGGCTCCTGGCGGCCACATGAAATGACAGCACCGCACATAATTACAGTTACAGCATCTCAGACACACACACTTTGTTTTAAATGTGGTCGGGCCAAACACATTGTTGATTACACCATTCAGAGACGTGTTTAGACAGCGGTGTGCATGTTTAAACTGTCAGAGAGCAGCAGGTCTCCGGTGGGTCACAGGCTTGTTCAGACGGCAAGGAAAAACATGCTAAATGCAAATAAAACAACACAACTAGCCATATAATCATGCAAAGTTAGTTTAATACAATAAATAAATCAGAAAACACTTCCTATATCTTTTACATTTACATCTGTTATTTCCAAATTTCCATTTTTTCCATATCCAAAATGACTTTCAAATAAGAAATACGAGACAGCGGTCATCCAAAGGAGGCAATAACATTCAAAATGCTAAGAATAGAAGAGCACAGGCTAGAATAGGGATGGGAATAAGAAAGCAGAGAGAGGATTCAGTCAAGTGCTCATGGAAAAGATGAGATTTTGGACGTTTTAGAGGCTTGGGAAGATCATTTAGCCACTGAGGAACAGTGAAAGGAAAGGTTCTGGAAAAAAAGCACAAGGCGCCGAAACGCAGGCTACTAAAGATGACGTAACACTGTTTATATTATTGTGCGTCTGATCAAACTCTACAGTATTCTGAAGCAAGTTCATGTGTCACTCAGTGTTGGGGAAAGTTACTTTTAAAAAATAATGCATTATAATATTGCGTTACTCCAAAAAAGTAACTTACTGCATTACTTGGTTACGGTTTATGGATAGTAATGCATTACGGTACTTTTGCTAAATTAATAAGCTTCAGGCCGAAGGAAGTCCCTATGCACTGTGATTTCTCTCAACACAGGGACAGGAGAGGCATCAATGAATAAATGGGAAAACAAAGTAGCTTGTGTTACTTATCTGAAAAAGTAACTCCGATATTTCCTTGTAAATTTAAAAGTAATGTGTAACTTTACTACTTAGTACTACTTAATTAGTAATGTGATTATGTAATTTGCATTACTTGTAATGCATTACCCTCAACACTGATTACATTATTGAATTACTCAATAAAAAAAGTAACTAATTGCGTTACTTGTTACGTTTTATGATAGTACATGCCATTGGTTCACGTTGGCGTTACTGTTGTTACCTGAGCTGGGCTTGCGAAAAACCCAAAAGTTCTATTTTTTGACACGGTAAAGGCCCTTTCAAATCCAAAAAAGTAAAATGAATAAGCCTCCGGCTGAAAGAAGCGCCTCTGCACCTCACTCCCAATTTCTCTCAACACAAGGAAAACAAAGGAACTTGCGTAACTTATTTGAAAAAGTAACTCAGATATTTTCTGGTAAATTTAGAAGTAATGCATTACCTTACTTCAAAAAAAAGTATTCTAAATATGTAAATGCATTAATGTAATGGTACCCCCAACAAAACGATTACATATGACGTACTCCAAAAACTGAACAATGATGGTACGTGCTACTTATGGCAAATAATGCATTGTTACTTTGGCATTACGTTTTGTCACCTGAGCTGGGCTTGCTTATTTCTTTAATAACAGAAAACCCAAAAGTTATATTTTTGCCAACCCTTTCACACCAAAAGTGAAATTGATAAGCCTCAGGTTGAAGGAAGTGCCTCTTCCGTTACTAAAAAAAGTAACTTTAAAAAAGTAACTCAGATATTTTCTTGTACATTTAAAAGTAATGCATTACTTTACTAGTAACTTGAAATAAGTAATTTGATTTGTGTTACTTGTAATGCGTTACTCCCAACACTGCACTCAGTAGAATCTAGCCTAGTCAAATTAGACAGACGAAACATGGACAGGTTTGTGTGACTCCCTCATCCTCCAAAAACCAAAACAACAGAAGATAGAAGGAAAAAAGAGATGGTTCAGTGTGTTTTCTGAGGTGAATCATTATCTGCCAAATCATTAAACAATAGTGGCGAGTGATTTTAGGTGGTTTGGATCTCGCGCTGTTGACGAAAAGCTCTTGGTGGGAAGGAACCCGTCAGGTGGGTGAACTCACGCAGGTGTCAGGTTAGCGCAGCTCAGTGCAGTCGCCCAGGGACACAAACAAACACCGAGCTCAATTAAACCACAACACTGCAAGCCCAAACAGGCGCAAGATGGCCGGCAGTGCTCCCACGCTCCACTGCATCTCAAAGCGTTCAGCTACAGGAGAGGGAGGGACGCAACAGGTCTTACCAGATCAGACAAACACACAACCATACATGACAATCATGCGAGTGGCTTCAATGGACATTCCAGAAAACACCTTCTGCGCTTGACCTTTTTGCCACTCAGTGGAGAGGAACAGGAAATTATGGGCAAAAGTGATGGGAACAAGGCTGAAAATGACTAAAAGTTGCCAAAGCACTCAGCATTTTATAAAGGTTAACATTCACAAAAAGCAAAAAAAGGTTCCTCTGATAGCAGCACATGGTTTTCTGTGACTCCGTGGCGTTTCTCCGCGCCCCGAGGAACTGGTTTGGGTGGTTAGTGATTTACAGCGGCACACTCCATTGAGTCTGTCAGGCCCATGAGTTATTTTAGTGCTTGACTCTCTGCCACACCCTGAGCAAGAAACAGATTCCCACATGGGAGGACTTTGGCTGATCCAGATTTAAAAGATGCGATCCGATGTGTTTGTAATGGCAGATACTCATACGCTGAGCTGGAGGTTTAACAGCCGTCACCAGTGCTGATATCTAGAGAGCAAGTGACTGATAAAAAGCCGGTTTATGACAACGCTAAAGAGAAAGCATATCAGCAAGGACAATAAACTTTGATCTACAGCAACGGCCAACATACCAACAGCCTGGTCAATCTGGTTGTAGATTTTGGAAGCTTGTCTGTTGACTAGCCATTTGGTCCCAAAATGGATAAATACCAGTTAGTTCATGGGAATGGTTAAAATAGCATTACTGGTTAATCAATGGTTAAATCTGCACCAGCATTGGTAGAGTTTGTGAGTGAAAAACTCTTGAGAAAACACATCTACAGCACCCCATTAGCATCTAAATGGCAGACAGCTAGCGACACGACCGCTGGGCCGTTCTCATGACCCCAACAGCTGCGCCATCAAACAGACATGCTGGAAACCACATGCATCTCCTGGGACGTCCATTTTTAAGAGCCACGAGTGAAAAATTAGATTTGAAACTAAATGCACTAATGCAACAAAACGAACAGCAGGATGAATATTAGCTGTGCAACTGAGCCAAGAATGATGGGAAATGTAGTTTTAGCACCCATAAACTAATGCGGAGGAGTATTTTCTTGCTGAATGCTTTCAAACTAAACTGTGCAGTTGATATTTACACTGAAAACGTAATCTGATTCTGTAATGACAGACGAGTCAGTCGTCCATGTGTGTGTAGGACGGCCGAAGGAGCTTCCCCTGGAGCTTACGCGATCGGCAACCGGACGTTTTTTTGTCTTATTGCAACTCGTCTCTGTTCTGGACTTGCACAATGCAAGTATTTTCAATGCAATAATTTTCCAAAATGTCATTTATGTGAAAATATGAAGTCTGTAAACGCCCGTTAACACAGGCCAGAGACGCTGAAGACGGACGCACAGAGAAAAATACTGTAGCAGGCAGATCCCTCACTGTTCAAGATGCAGGAACTATTGGAAGAAAATCTTCAGAAAAGTTTACGTGGTATTTTCTTTTAATCTGGTCTCTGTATAGTTCATATTAAAGCAGTGTTTCAGCGCAGCTGCTTTGTATACAGCGGTAACAAAGGAAACACTGTATCTGCTGTGCCAGAAGCGCCTCCTGCTGGCAGAGAGAGAATCTGCGTCTCATTCAGAGCTTCTGCTGTTTGCTTCGTTCAGGCATGTAGTATAATTACACAAAGCTAGTCAGAACAGATCATTCTGTTTTTGCTTCAAATAGGGTTATTATTAAATCAAATTATGTGTATGAAATTATATAACTAAATATGAAATTATAAAAATGATATGTATATGAATTATATAAATAAAATTAAATAACTAATTACAGATTAATATTAAATAAAGATGTCAGTCTTTATTTTTCTTCTTTTTAGGGCAGCAGTAGCTCTAGCAGCAAATCAATCATCCACATCAAAAGCTGCAGGACAGCCCACAACTCAGCAAACATTTCAGAAACAAATAAAAGAAAAAAAAAGTAGAAATATACGTGCAAAATATCTCGGTGTGCTCAAAAATAAAATATATTGTGCTTCCGGAACAGTTTTTTTTTTTTTTTACCCAGGACAATTTTTTTAAAGCTTTTAGGCTGTAACAACATCACCTGTATGTTTTACTTCAGGTTGTTATGTTCATTACCGTCAAAAATAGCATATCCGGCCCATGCTAATTACAACGCGGTGCCTTATATGGTAAATACGCGTCATTTTAGTCGCTCTTGTGCTCGAAAAACCCTCTGGCTCCAGCGGGTTATCAGCTTATCAAAGAGCGGCGGAGTTATTCCACCAGTTTCTTGCCTACTACTTTCGTTCTGCAGTTTTTTTCCAGACTAGAAAAAAAAGGGCATCGGATGAAGTACTTTTAGAAATGTTCACAAGCATAATATAACAGTCACAAAAATCGTCATGCAAACGTCAAAATAACAACAAAATTCATTTTAACGGAGTTTCAACAACACTCGTTTTTTTTTAATCAGATTAATATGGTTTTTGCTGTTCTGAATCCAAATAAAGGAGTTTACCATACTGGATATTTGGATTTGTCTCGTGAAATTTTTCATCTCTATTATAGAAATAATTCTACTGTATATATAAATGTGCTGTAGCTGGATCATCACACACACTATATTACTGGGTGCCACTGTCGGCTGGTGAACAAAACCAACAGGTTATTATATGCAGCATAATTTAATGATACAAGCACATAATAAAGCAATAAGCCCCGTGAAGCCGTGGTTTACAGTGAATTTATAACGGCTAAGGGGCGTTGTTAGGTACGACGCGAAGCTTTTATAAAACGGGTATTTTATATACGTAGTAAGGTTTCACAAAATAAACAGCAAATAAAGTGTAATGATATAAATAAAAAAACTGTATTCTTCCGCCAAACAATGTAGTTCCTCAGAAACAGTTGTGTTGCCGAGCAACACACAGACACAACGTAAAAACACGGCATAAGCCAATCAGAATCAAGGACCGAAACTATCCGTTTTATAAACAATTTTACACCATACTTAATCAATTTACTGCAAAATATTTTAAAATAGACACTGCATTATCCATCGACAATGGCAAAATAACTTAAAGACGACTCCAAAAATCTGTTTTTAATCAGATTTAGTGTGGTTTTTGCTGTTCTGACTACAACTAAATGGACTTTATATTATGTATATTACATATAGGCAAAAAAAATAAAATCTGAGATTTCAGTACATTTGTGTCTGATCATGTTTTCATTAAAGGGGTCATATGATGCGATTTCAAGTTTTCCTTTCTCTTTGGAGTGTTATAAGCTGATTGTGCATAGATAAGATCCTGAAGTTGCAAAGACTAAACTCTCAAAACAAAAGAGATATTCGCCACCCAACAACGGCTAGTTCTAACACGCCCCCACATCTCTACGTCACGATGTGGAAATTTTTGCATAATGCCGCCCAAATGTTCACTCGAAGAAAGAAGGTGTGGTTTCAGTAACAGCATTTAGTGTTGAAGCAGCATGTCAGGGACGCTGTGTGTTTCTAGGAGAAAGCAAAAGCACTTTATTTGGCCTTCCGAAAGTAGATGCATTTAGGAATCTTTAAGATCACTTACAACAGAACAGCAATGCATTTTATGGACGACAGTTTCGTGAGCCTAGGAGAGGAGGTAATTCTGACTTTGCTATGACAATCTGGCGCTTCTGAATCAGCTACTGTTTTGTTATTAGTTCAAGTATTTGCTATTGACTGTTCAAATGCGGAGTTTTGCGCATTGTGTGTGTGTGTGTGTGTGAGACGCTGAGCGATGCGAGAGTGAGAGGTGAGAGTGATGAGTGAGAGTGCCGTGAGTGGTAGTGCCGTGAGAGTGAGAGAGAGAGAGAGAGACAGGGTCATATCACATTGGAGTCAGCTGTCTTAAACGTGGCTTGTGTACTGCAAACACATACCAGCTTCATCATCTGGTATTAAAGCAGGACAGTTAAAGCCACGTAACGAGTGTCTGGCGAGGGCAGTCGAGGTGTGAAATGTGAGCAGATGCGTCTGACACACTTGAGTCTCCTGCTGCTTCTGAGAGTCTCATTTTAAAAGTGCGTCTCAAGACTTCCTTCCCTCCAGCAAACGCTCTTCAGGTCCAGCAGAATCAAACCCTTTCTGACTCTGAGCTGAGTCTATGAGTGAATCAGAGCACATCTGCAGGCAGAAGCTGGTTCTCGGATCATTAGGAGGTTATGATCATGTCTGTACTGAACCCCGCTGAGTTTTGTTTTTGATGTTATATTCTCCAGTTGGTCCAGTTCATCTTGTGCCTCTGCCCATTTATCAAAATTGCCACAATGACCGTATAAGCTAAATGACACGCGAAAACCATCCATTTAGCCTAGCTAAGTAAATCGGAAATGTTTACTGTGTCTCACTCTGTATTACTATTCAACTGTAACTGTATGTTACTGTGGTTACCAATGTTTATAGGAAGCGCATTAATATAGAACGTGATTAAACTGACCTGGAACTACCAGTTAAATGAATTTAATCAACACCTGCCAGCCAATCAGAATCCAGTATTCAGACAGACCATGGCATAATAAAATAATAATATACAGTGATTCATTTAAATGACCATGAATTAAAGCCTTAATGTGCAAATCATATATCATCTTTTCAGATTATAATCATGAGAATTTCTTCTGGCATGTCGGAAAGAGTTTGTCAAACTCCACACTAAAACAAACATTAATGCAAATGAGCTCTGATATTTCTAATAAAAGAAGAATAAGAATAATAAGAATAATAAAAACAAACACAATAATGCATATAAATATCTTCGTACGTTAATAATAAATATAAATACTGCTATTATTATAAAAATACTAATAAATAAAATATTACAATCTAATTATAATTTTTTCATATTATAGTCACAAGAATTTGGGGGTTTAAGTGTGTCATGAAAATAACATCACAATGCAAAACATCTTAATAGCAATCAACATATAAATATTTTTCTTTTCATTTTGGGGTGAAACATGACTCAGTTTTCTAGACTCGTTGAAGCACCAAAACACAGATTCATTTCTAAAATAAATCACTGAGTGAAACAAACTCTTTCTGCAAGCAATATTTCATGATTAGATGCAGAAGTGATGCAATCTAATCCAGACCACATTCGTCTGAGGATCACGGCGCTCTGACTGAAGGTCTCTGAGGAGAAGCACAGGATTGTGGGAAATCTCGCTCCAGATACCAGTTAAAATGTAACGAATGCGTATGCTTTCCCTATTTGGATAAAAGAGAGCGAGAATGTGTGTGTGTGTGTGTGTGTGTGTGTGTGTGTGTGAGAGAGAGAGTGAGTGAGTGTGTGTGAGAGAGAGAGAGAGAGAGTGAGTGAGTGTGTGGGTGTGTGTGAGAGAGAGAGCGTGAGTGTGTGGGTGTGTGGTGAGAGAGCGAGAGTGAGGTGTGGTGGGTTGTGGGTGTGTGTGTGAGAGAGAGTGAGTGAATGTGTGGGTGTGTGTGTCGTGAGAGAGAGAGAGAGAGTGACGTGAGTGTGTGGGTTGGGGAAGAGGTGGGGAGAGCGGAGGTGGGTGGGTGGTGGTCGTGTGTGGTGTGTGTGTGTGTGAGAAGAGATGTTGATTGTGAGTGTGTGTGAGAGAGAGAGAGTGAGGGTGTGTGTTGGGGGTGTGTGTGTGTGTGTGTGTATGTGAGACGAGACGTGAGTGAGTGGGGGGGATTTGTGTGGAGATGAGAGATGACGAGGTGAGGAGGTGTGTGTGTGTGAGAGAGAGCGAGAGTGGGTGGGTGTGTGTGTGTGTGTGAGAGAGAGTGAGTGAGTGAGTGTGTGTGTGTGTGTGGTGAGAGAGATGACGGAGGTGACGTGTGTGTGCAAGAGGTGAGTGTGTGTGTGGGTGGTGGGTGTGTGCTGAGAGAGAGAGTGAGTGACCGTGGTGTGGGTGTGGGTGTGTGAGAGGAGAGGAGTGAGTGTGGGTGTGGGTGTGTGTGTGTGTGAGAGAGAGTGTGTGTGTGTGTTTTGTGTGTGTGTGTGGGTTGTGTGTGTGTGGGTGTGTGTGAGAGTGAGGGAGTGTGTGAGAGAGAGAGAGAGATGTGATAGAGAGAGTGAGCGTGTAGGAGGTGTGACGGAGTGTGTGTGTGTGAGAAAGATTGAGAGAGAAGATTAGTGTGGCCTTTGTGTGTGTGTGTGTGTGGGTGGTGAAGAGGAGAAGATGAGTGACGGTGGTGGGGTGTGTCGTGAGAGAGAGAGAGTGGTGCTGTGTGTGTGGGTGTGTGTGGTGTGTGTGTGTGTGAGAGAGAGAGAGTGCAGTGAGTGGGTGGGTGTGTGTGTGAGAGAGAGAGAGAGAGTGAGTGAGTGTGTGTGAGAGCGAGAGAGAGAGTGAGAGAGAGCGGTGTGTGTGTGTGTGAGAGAGAGAGAGAGTGAGTGATGAGGTGTGGGAGTGGGTGTGTGTGTGTGTGAGAGTGTGTGTGTGTGTGTGTGTGTGAGCGAGTTGTGTGTGTGTGTGTGAGTGAGTGACTGTGAGTGAGTGTGTGAGTGCCCTCCCTAAGAGTGTGTGTGCGTGAGAAAGAGAGGATTAAGGAGTAAGGAGTGTGGGTGTGTGTGTGTGAGAGCGACGAGAGTGAGTGTTTGTGGGTGGTGGTGTGGGTGTGAGGAAGAGACGTGAGTGAAGTGTGTGTGTGCCTGGGTGTGTGTGGCGGATGCCGTGAAGAGAGAGAGGTGATTGTGTGTTGGCGTGTGTGTGTGTGTGGTGTGTGTGTGAGAGAGAGATCGTGAAGTGAAGTGGGTGGGGTGTGGTGTGTGAGAGGAGAGAGAGAGGTGAAGTGAGTTGTGTGGGTTTGCTCTTTGTGTGGAGAGAGCCGAGAGTGAGTGCTGTGGTGGGTTGTGTTGTGAGGAACGAGATTGTGAGTGAGTGTGTGTGTGGTGTGTGTTGAGTGAGAGAGAGAGAGGGCAGTGAGTGTGGGGGGGGGGGTGGTGTCTGTGTGAGAGAGAGAGTGAAGGAGTGGGTGGGGTTAGACGACGTGTGTGTGTGTAGTGAGGAGCGACTGTGAGTGAGTGGGAGTGGCGTGGGTGTGTGTGTGGTGAGAGTGTGAGTGTGTGTTGTGAGAGAGAGCGAGAGTGTGTCGTGCTGTGTTTGTGAGAGAGAGGTGAGTGATGGAGTGTGGTGAGTGACGTGTGTGGCTGGTGGAGAAAGAGAGAGAGAGACTTGAGTGATGTGTAGTGTGTGTGTGAGAAGAAAGATGAGAGAGAGATTGAGTGTGTGTGTGCTAGAGAGATTGTGTGTGTGTGTGTGGTGTGTGTGAGAGAGAGAGAGGTGTGTGGAGGGGGGAAAGAGAAGAGACATTGTGTGGTGTGTGTGTGTGTGGTGGGTGAGTGAGTGAGTGAGTTGAGTGTGAGAGCGAGGAGATTGTGTGTGTGTGGGTGTGTGTGTGAGAAAGAGAGAGAGGAGAGAGGAGTGTGGCGTGGGAAAGAGGACGAGAGAGAATTGGAGGTGTGTGATGAGAAAGAGAGAATTGAGTGTGTGTGGTGCTGCTGTGTGTGTGTGGTGAGTGAGTGTGCCACGTGAGTGTGAGAGAGAGAGATGAGTGTGTGTGTGTGTGTGTGATGGTGTGAAGAAAGAGAGAGAGATGAGTGTGTGTGTGAGAAAGAGAGAGAGAGAGAGAGGTGGTGTGTGACTGTGACGTGGTGAGTGTGCGAGAGAGAGATTGGAGTTGTAGTTTTTGTGTGTGGTGTGTGCGTTTGGTGTGAGAAAGAGAGGAGATTGAAGTGTGGTGTTGAGAAAGAGAGAGAGAGAGTGAGTGTGTGTGTGTGTGAGATAGAGCAGAGAGAGCTTGAAGTGTGTGTGTGTTGGTGTGTGAGACCAGACGAGATTGAGTGTGTGTGTGTGGGTGTGTGTGTTTCTGCTGATGACACACAATCCTGCTGAATCCCTCCAACCAATTAGATGACAGCAGCTCGTATATTTACATATTAAACAGGCCCCACCCTCATCTCCTTCCTGTGAGAAACACTCAGCTTGTGGCGTACAGGTCAGCGCTAAAGCTAAGAGATCAGCTCATTTTCAGTCTGTAATTCAGTCTGCTAATGGTCGTTATAAGTGTAAATACAGCTTATTCTTGTGGTATGTAAATGACAGACGAGTTATGGATTCAAGAAAGATGAGTGTGTCATAAATGTGAATGGGTCATAAAGTGTTTTCTACCTGATTTTATGACTGAAACCATCTTTAATAATGAATATGCTTTATCCTCAGAAGTACTAACTGGGTTTGAATCATAATCAGAATTAATTTCATGTGTAATTGGTAGGAATGTAACGATTCACTCAACTCACGATTCGATTCACAATTTTTTTTTACAAAATGAGATTGAAAAATGAGATGACAAATTATAAATTAAATGTGTCCTTTTATTATTGCTTGGACAAAATGCTGCACATTTCTTTGTGAAATTGAAATATAACTATACTAATATAGCACTTGTATATTACTGCTCTTTTGTTGGTTTTGATTGCTTCTAGTGTCCTCATTTGTAAGCCGCTTCAGATAAAAGCATCTGCTAAATGACAAAATTTAAATATAATGTAAATGTAAATAACAAAAAATATTCTAAAAACAAGCCCCAAATCAAATAAACAAGTAACACAAATAAAATAAATCTCTTATATAAACAAACTAAGGCTTTGTCTGAGCTCTTTCCATTTAAAACTAGACAGAACCACTGGATTTTAATCACGATCCAAACAAAGATACTAAATACATGTTATTTAGATTGCAATAAGATTTTATAATTTCGAAATTTGAAGCAAAAAACAGAATGGTTTGACTTCAGTTTTGCGAAACTATGCATAAAAAAATATCTGCATGAAACAGAAACGGCAGACGAGCTGAACGAGACGCAGATCCACTCTCTGCCAGCAGGTGGAGCTTAAAGCATTTCCTTGGTTACCGCTGTAAAAAAAGCAGAGCTGCACTTATGAACTTTAATATGCACTATACAGAGGCAAGATGAAAAGAAAAAAAAACATCTAAACTTTTCTAAAGACAGTAGTTCCCTCCGAAATGCTTCATATATAAACTCCTTCTAAAGAATCGCGATTTGTTTAGCATCTCAAACCGATTCAACCGGCTCCCGGTTAATCATTACATCACTGTAAATGGTTTCATACATCCATTTCTTTCGAAAGGGCTGATATGAATTTGATGAATAAGGGAGAACAGTTTTTATGAACAATTAACTAGCAATTTCTTTTGCTCGTGATTCACGAGGTATGAGGCTGGACACAATAACGCAGTTAGATTCGCATCCAGAACGAAAGACTCGTGGGAAGAGGGGATAACTTCTACAAATAATAATAACACAACAGCAACTATAAGATATTTATATTACATTAACTCCAGTAAGTTCAACTATTATTATTAGTAATACGTTTAAATTAACGTAATAAGATATAAGTTCCTAATTAAAACAAATAATACATATCTTAATAATATTAAAAACAATGCGTCTTTATATATGTAACAATTTACCATCACGTAGTTACTAATAAAATCAAACAAATATTTTATATACCATTAATAATATTCTGCTTATATAAACATTTACATTAAGCCCGGGTTAATATAAAAGTACAACTAACATGTAGTAAGTATCATCTAATAAATCGGATAAAATTGAAATATATAATATCAAAGAAATGAAATATATGATACATAAATATGATATAACCTATAAACAGATATAAAACAATCAAAATTGTATATGTGCAATAATGTATGAATACCTCAGTACTTTATTTATATGAAGTATGAACATTGAGTATTGAATCATTTTATTACTCATGTATAATTTAATACATTAATGTATTCCATTTAACAACAAAAACATAATATATATACAATATATACACTAACCCAGATAAAGTTTACTATTGTCTATGTAAATATAATAAGAAAACAAATAATCAGACTATTATTTAGTTATAACAAGGACCATATATATATTTTTTTACTTTTTTTGGTGGTAAGTAGTGGTTCTGGTCACACTGTTGGGTTTATTTAACAGTAATGACCTTCTGGAGATCAGCTGAAAGCGCCGGGTCACTGCAGCAGATTTCAGCGCTATAATATCAGCTCATCTCTGACTGCAGAAGTAAACATTTATGAGTGCTTTTATCAGTAAATGTCTGTCCGCTGGTTTCACTTCTAATCTCACTCAGCTTATCTGCGTGTGATGACACCACACCCAGTCAAATCAAAGCTCAAAGTCCCGCTGTAAACGTCCGAGAACCGCTGCAGGAGTTACTGATGACCACAAGCACATGCTTCACTAAAGCTGAATGAATCCTGCAGTTCAGATGCTGTGAACAAACACCTCAAATACAGCACGAGCTGCTCACTGTTGACACCGCTCACTAACAGTGCAGCTCAAAATAAATATCAATACAGAAATAAAACATAGAATGTCTCAGTGTTCATTATGTTTTTATGGTTATTTATTATTATATTTTAGAACATTGAGTGGTTTTTGTGGTCCTGGTGACACATCAGTTTCAGAGTCTTAGTAAATCACCATTGATAATATCCCCATGATGACATTAGTGGATTTATTATAACATGTGTTTTTATTTATTATTGGTCATGTGCATCTAATATATTTTATTATTATTAAATAAAACGTAAATCATAAATAAATACAAATATAAATATTATAAATTACATGTAGAATACATAATGTGAAAAGTAGTATTTTAGATTATTTTAACTAAAACATACAACGTTTTAATAAAATATTAAATTCTAATAAATTAAAAAGAAATGCAAAATTTTTAAAAATGATTACGTAGACACAAAAATTTATTCATAATGCAAATTTGATTCGGTGCTGAATAACTAAATTATTACATTTAATTTATTTGTTATGGTTTATTGTATAGCCGATTTGCTATTTGATTAAATAATACATATAATAATATAATAAGAATAACAAAGTTATTATGATAATAATGTTTAATTTATATAGCGCCTTTCGCAAGCTCAAGGACACTGCACAATGACAGAAGCAATACATTCCTACATACATGGACAATACATTTTCCAAGTCCAGAACATGTGGTTTGCAGTTGCATACCACAGTAATAATACAGTATCATAATCACAATCACACACAAAAAAAACATTATAACCGGTAATATTGGTTGAACATATAGGAGAATGATATGCCAGGACCGTTTAGTGCAAGTTAGCATTCTCGCAGTAGAATTTTGAATATATTGAAGGAACGGAGTTTGGCAATAGGGCGAAGTTGAAAAAATGCAGCTTTGGAGAGCTTACTAATATAGCATCTCGGTTTAGAGAAGAGTCAAGAATGATACCTAAGTTTTTAACTGTGGCAGATGGGATAATTGGTGTGGCTTCGAGGTCAAATCTAGGGGTATTTGTTATGTTTTTTGTTACAGTTGGGGGCCCGACAAGTAAGAGATCGGTTTTAGTCAAATTCAAACTGAGAGAGTTGGAGTTAAGCCAGGTCTTTAACTCACTGACGCATGACAATAGAGATGCAGTCTGGTGAATAGAGTCGACAGGCAGGAAGTGTATATCTGAATATCATCAGCATAGCAGGGGTACTGTAAACCGTGGCGGCGAATAATTTGTCCGAGGGGCATAATATAAATAATAATGGCCCTAGGACTGAGCCCTGTGGCACACCCTATTTAAGAGGGACAGAGGGAGATTTATAGTTATGTATGGTGATGTAGTATTGTCTGTCTGTCAAATATGAGGAAAACCAGGATAATGCAGCTCCTGAGATGCCAATCTCTGAGAGGCGCATGAGTAATAGCTTATGAGAGACGGCATCAAAAGCTGAGCTGAGATCGCGTAGTAGAAGTATAGAAAGATTGCCCGAAGATTGCCCATTATAAATACATTGCAATTATAAATATAACTATCATTATAATAAATTAAATCACTTCATAATAATTAAACTGCCAACCTACAATTATAAATACAAATTATTATTAAAATTATTAATAAATTAATATTAAGTGGAAAACACAAAAGAGTTCAAAGAATGTTAAGTGCTGCTAATAATGTTTATTTTATATATATACTATATATATAGATATATAGAAATATCAGAATCATTTCTAAATCTGAATCAGGTATGTTTCTATTGATGTTCATCTCATTATATAAAAATTTTAATTAATTAATAAATCTTTACATGCAAATTGACTTACTAATGAGTTCAAGACAAAACCAGGCAACTACAAAGAACACAGAAACTATAACGAACATCCGGCTTCGGGAAACACCCAGTACAGGGTTTTCCTTGTGAAGACAGACAAGCACATTTCTGCAACAGGAAGTGACATCATGTCTCTGGCAGTGGGCCAGTGAGCAGGAGGAATGAGTCTGCAGTGCATCATAATGCAGTCATGCAGCAAATCCTGCGATAAACACAACGCCTGACACGGATGGAGAAACACGGCGAACAATCAGGACATGCCTCTGGTATGTGTTTGTGATGTGACGCTCTCTCTCTCTCTCTCTCTCTCTCACTCATTTCCTGTCACTGTTGTGTTCTCCTGCTGCACAGGTGCACTATGGGAAGGGCCGGTCAACTGGATAGAAAGCAAACCAAAAAAGGAGAGGAAGGATGAAGAGAAACGTTTTGGACACTCCTGACGAATCCCGTCCAAACAGCAGTGGAGTGAGAGTGAGAGACGAGTGAACGCTCGACTGAGACCTTCACTGCTCATCTGATCCTCAGGGAAACAACAAATGTACAAGAATCTGAACTTAAAGGGATATTTGACACAAAAATGATCATTCTTCATCATTTACATTCCAAACCTCTATGACTTACTTTCTTATGTGGAAACCTTTAAAAGCCCACAAAATGTCAAATTCTAAATGTTTGAGAAGGTGGGGTGACAAAAAGTGCCATTGGACCTCATTGACTTTCAATGTGTGGACAAAAAACAGAGAGGACTGTGTGTGTGTGTGGTGGTATAGTCACACACTGTAATATTTTACATCCAAATATATTTTTACATAAATGTATTATTGAATAATTTCAATACAAAACATAATACAGAAACAGTCTTTGAAATTTCTTCTGTTCAATTTAAGAAGTTATTAATACTATTCATTGAGAAATGATTTATTGGTATTTTGATTAAATATATATTTTTTTAACTATGTATAATATATATATTAAGTATAATAAACTAATAAAATAATTAAAAATCAACATGACTCTCCTGAAAACTGAATTCAAATTTCTAATATATATATAGAGTTTTTTTAAATGTAATATAAAGCATACTTAAACAGAAAACATATTCTTTCAAAATATTTCATTGTGTTTTTCAATTATTAATAAAAAATGTACAGTTAATTTACTGTATATTAAATTGATTTATTATTTAAAAGTAAAAAATGTAAATTAATTGTATTAAATTGTAATGTATTGAAATTGTAATAAAATACATATAATGAATTTATTATAGGCTAAGTATTTAATACTAAACTCTAGGACTGCAATTTAAGTTATAACAAATCTCTCTTATATATATATTATTTCTTATATAATCTGAATTCATCGCACACTGACGTCACTGGTCTCTGATATTTCTCTGATATTTAAGCATAAGATTCTTCTGAGTTCTGAGCATGCGGGTTTTCAGCTGAACTCTCCCTTTAATGAGCGTCGCATCCCATGAAGCACTGTGAATGATGTCATCACACAAACCAACCACAACTAAGCTCTCTGGAGGGAAACAATGGGATCTTCACTTCCAGAGTCTGGCTGCTGAACACACAGAGAAAGACGAGATGAGACGAGAGGAAATACATGCATCACGCCGGAGATCAGAGCTCGATAATCAGCACATCAAACCCTGCTTTACCACAATGCCGTGGGGCTCTGATAAACAGCACCTGAAGCTGGATAAAGTGCTGCAGGTCCACACACGTCGATCTCACAGCGCTGTGCTTTTTTCCCCGCGCTGATCCCACAGCTGCTGAAAGACACGCCAGAGCTCAGGAAACAGTCATTAAACGCGCAAGTCTCCTGAGGAACGCATGCAGAAAATGCCTTACGAAAGACACAACAGCCTATAAATATAGTTCATCACAATTACTGTTATTAATGTAACTGTGTAGTCTTTGCTGATTATGACACTATTTGATACTTTATTAATAATGTGTGTATACATATAAAACAATAATTAACAATCACATTTTTCAACACTCCATCAAATCTGGAAATGTTCTCTGTCATTTTTTAGTAATAATATTAAATTTTTTTTTATTGCTTTATTGATTCAACTGATCCTTGTTTAAAAAGAAAATATTCATTTAAATTATAATCACATATAATTCACTTATATTTCTATTTTATATTACATTGAATCCTACTTATAATTAGTTTTAATATAAAAATATATAATGCATATAACATTTACTCTGCTGTCTGTATTAGATTGAAAATTTAGTGAAAATCACTTTTTTATTATTACATGTGATCAATATATTTTTTATATCATGATCTTGAATGCATATGTTTATCATTACTTTATTAGTATAATTCAATCTTATAAATACATTGAAAAGTAGCTTATTCATTAAACAGATAAATTCATAAATCCTTTGATTAAACTGATATCATAATAAATGACCTCTTTAAGGTGGAACACCAAAACATGATATTCAGAGGAAGGTATCAGTGTAATATGTCTTTTAGTTATTAATATATATATATATATATATAGATAGAACAACATACATACCTAAATACATACACACACACACATATCAGAGATATTTCTAAATATATTTTTACGTTTTTTCTATTATATTGCGCTGTCACTGTTTTATAAAGCAACACGTAACTCTAAACAGCATGAGTTTAGCAGGCTTGCATTGGGACCTAGATCTTTGCACATGATAAAAATCCCTGTAATGCATGACTTCTTTCTTTATTCTACTCTGAAAGCACACTGTTGTTGTTTTTCAGGTTACAGTGCTCTACACGGCTCACTATCTCTAAAAAAAAAAAAAAAAAACAACAGCATGTGAAATGGTACGCTGGGAGAAATGTGGTTTGTAGGATTTACTGACTCAGAACATGGCTAGTAATGCACAAAACTTGACAACGAAATGGCAATTAACATTAAATTAAAAGTACAATTTGGACGTTTAAAGACTGAAATAGAGTTTTCTTGAAAAAAACGTGCTCCAATAAGCTTTATTTTATTTACAACTTTGACCATTTAGAAATAAATGTCCATTTTGCATTTTTTTAACCAACTGTATTGCAAAATGTCCTCATTTTGGACAGTCTGCTAAAATAATGGGTCAAAACAAGAGATAAAATGGTTGTTGTCGCTTCTCAGCTCATTCAGGCACTCGCGTTTTACTGTTGGCAGCTATGAATCAG
>JADLZN010011889.1:0-17500 GCA_018155175.1 Sinocyclocheilus anophthalmus | reverse complement strand
TATCTATCTATCTATCTGCTGTCTATCTATTCGATCTATCTATCTTTCTTCTGTCTATCTATCTATCTATCTATTTGTCTATCTGTCTGCTATCTATCTATCGTCTATCTATCTATCTATCTATCATCTGTCTATCTGTCTATCTGTCTATCTTTCTATCTATCTATCTATCGTCTATCTATATATCTATCTATCTATCTATCTATCTATCTCTCATCTATCATCTATCTATCTATCTACCTATATCTATCTATCGATCTATCGATCTATCGATCTACGATCTATCTATCTATCTATCTATCCTGTCTTCTATTATCTCTCTATCTATCTATCGTCTATCTGTCTATCTATCTATCTATCTGTGTCTATCTATCTAGCTGTCTATCGATCTATCTATCTGTCTATCATCTATCTATCTATCATCTATCTAACTATCTATCATCATCTATCTCTATCTATCTATCTAGCTTCTATCTATCTCTATCTACTATCTATCTATATCGATCTATCTACTAGCTATCTATCTATATATCATCTATCTATCTATCTATATCTATCTATCTCTATCTATCTATCTATCTATCTTATCGTTCTATCTATCTATCTATCTATCGTTAATTTGTTCTATCTGTCTATCTATCTATCGTTCTTATCTGTCTATCTATCTATCTATCTATTTTTCTTTCTTTCTTTCTTTCTTTCTGTCTTTCTGTCTATCTATCTATCTAGCTATCTATCTGTCTATTCTGTCTATCTCATCTATCTATCTATCTATCTATCTATCTATCTTCTATCTGTCTGTCTATCTATCTATCTATATCTCTATCTATCTATCTCTCTATCTATCTATCTATCTATCTATCTATATCTATCTGTCTATCTATCTACTATCTATCTATCTACTATCTTCTATCTATCAGCTATCTATCTATCTATCTATCTATCTACCATCTTCTCTCTTCCTATCTATCTATCTATCTATCTATCTATCTTCTATCATATTTCTATCTATCTATCTAGCTAGCTATCTACCTCTCTAGCTATCTATCTATCTATCGTTCTATCTATCTATTATCTATCTATCTATCTATCTATCTCTCTTTCTATCTATCTATCTATCTATCTATCTATCTATCTATCTACTATCTATCTATCGTTCTATCTATCGATCTATCATCTATCTATCTATATATCGATCTATCTATCTATCTATCTATCTATCTTCCTTCAGTCTGATTCTATCTATCTATCTATCATCTATCATTCTATCGTTCTATCTATCTATCTATCTATCTATCTTGTCTGTCTATCTATCTATCTTATCTATCTATCTATCTGTCTGTCTTTCTATCTATTTGTCTGTCTGTCTGTCAATATCTATCTATCTATCTAATCTATCTATCTATCTATCTATCTATCTATCTTCTAATCGTTCTATCTATCTACTAATCTATCTATCTTATCGTTCTAGTCTATCTATCTATCTAAATCATATCTGTCTATCTATCTATCGTTTCTATCTGTCTATCTATCTAATCTATATATCTCTCTATCTATCATCTATCTATCTATCTATCTATCTGTCTGTTTGTCTGTCTTTCTGTCTGTCTATCTATTTATCTATCATTCTATCTATCTATCTATCTATCAATCAATCTATCTATCTATCTATCATCTATATATCTATCAATCTATCTATCATCTATCGGTGTATCTATTATCTATCTATCTATCTATCAACTATCAATCTATCTATCGTTCTATCTATCTATATATCATCTATCATCTATCGTTCTATCTATCTATCTTCTATCTATCAGCTATCTGTCCTATCTGTCTATCTATCTATCTATCTATCAGTCTATCTAACTATCTATCATCTGACTTTTTCTGTCTATCTATCTATCAATCTATCTATCCATCATCGTTCATCTATCTATCTATCTATCTATCTCTGACTGTTTCTGTCTAGTGTTCTATCTATTATCTATCTATCTTTCTATCTATCTATTGATCTACTCTCTCTACTTTCTATCTATCTATCTATCGTCTGTCTATCTATCTATCTATCATCTATCTATTTATCTATCTATCTATCGTTCTATCTATTTATCTATCTATCTATCTATAATCTGAATATTTCTATCTGTCTATCTATCTATCTATCGTTCTATTCTATCTATTTACTATCTATTTATCTATCTATCTATCTATCTAGCTATCTATCTATCTAGCTATCTATCTATCTAATCTATCTATCTATCTATCATCTATTCTTCTATCGATCTATCTATCTATCTATCTATCTATCTCTCTATCTTCTATCTATCGTTCTATCATCTTCTATCTATCTATCTATCTATCTATCTATCTATAATCTATCTATCTATCTATCATCCATCATCTATCTATCTATCTATCATCTGACTTTTTCTATCTATCTATCATTCTATCTATCTATCTATCTATCTATTTCTATCTATCTATCTATCTGATTATTTATTTCTATCTATCTATCTATCTATATCTTTTTCTATCTATCTATCTATCTATCTGCTATCATCTATCTATCTATCTATTAACTATCTATCTATCGAGCTGCTAGCGTTCTATCTATCTATCTCTCATATCATTCTATCTATCTTTCTATCATTCTATCTATCGTTATATCTATCTATCTATTATCGTTCTATCTATCTATCTATCTATCTATCTATCTATCTATCTATCTATCTATCGTTCTATCTATCGATCTATCTCCTTTTATATCTATCTATCTATCTATCTATCTATCTATCCATATCTAACTACTATCGTTCTATCTATCTATCATCTATCGTTCTCTCTATCATCATTCTCTTCGATCACTATCTAGCTATCTAATCATCTATTCTGTATCATCTTTCTATCTATCTTATCCTATCCTTCGGTCTATCTATCTTCGTTCGTCTATCCTAGCTATCGTTTCTATCTATCTATCTATCTATCTATCCTATCTATCTATCTATCCATCTATCTACCTATCTAATCGTTCTATCCTATCTATCTATCTATCTATCTATCTATCTATCTATCTATCTATCTATCTATCTATCTATCTTCGTTCTAATCTATCTAATCTATCTATCATCTACTATATCTTATCTGTCTATCTATCTATCTATCGTTCTATCTGTCTATCTATCTATCATCTTATCGTCTATCATCTATCTATCTATCTAGCTATATCTGTCTACCATCTATCTATCTCTGACCTTTCTATCTTCTATCTATCACCTATCTATTCCCCAAATTCTATCCCCTGTCATCTATCTATCGTTCTATCTATCTATCGTTCTATCTATCTATCTCTCTATCTATCTATCTTCTATCTATCTATCTATCTTTCTATCGTTCTATCTTTCTATCGTTCTATCTATCATTCTTTTTATCGTTCTATCTATCATTCTATCATCTATCTATCTATCTATCTATCTACGATCCATCTATCTATCTATCTATCTATAATATATCTATCTATCTATATCCTATCACTATCTATCATCTACATCTATCGGTGTATCTATCTATCATCTATCTATCTAGCTATCTATCTATCTATCTATCATCTGTCTGTCTATCTATCGTTCTATCTATATATCATCTATCAATCTATCTATCGATTCTATCTGTCTATCTATCTACTATCTATCTATCTATCTATCTATCTTTCTATCTTTCTATCTGTCTATCTATCTATCTATCTATCTATCTATCTATCTGTCTATCTACATTTATAAAATCTATCATCTATCTAATCTATCTATCATCTATCATCTGACGTTTGCTGCTATCTACTATCAATCTATCTATCCTCTATCCGTCTATCTATCTATCTATTCGTCTATCTATCTATCTATCTATCTATATATCATTTTGTTCTATCTATCTATCTATCATCTATCTATCTATCTATCTATCTATCTATCATCTATCTATCTATCTTTCTATTTATCTATCTATCTATCTATTTTTTTTTCTATCTATCTATCTATCTATCTAGCTCTCTATCTATCTATCTATCTATCTTCTCTCTCTATCTGTCTATCTATCTATCTATCGTTCTATCATCTATCTATCTATCTATCTATCTATCTATCTATCATCTATCGTTCTATCTATCTATCAATCTATCTATCATCTATAATCTATCTATCATCTATAATCTATCTATCATCTATAATCTATCTATCTATCTATCTATCATTCTATCTATCGTTCTATTTATCTATCTATCACATCTATCTATCTATCTATCTATCTATATATATATCTATCTATCTATCTGTCTATCTCGTTCTATCAGTCTATCTATCTATCTATCCATCTATTCTACTACTATCTATCCACTATCGATCTAGCGATCTATCACTGACTTTTTCTTCCTATCTATCTATCTATCTATCTATCTATCTACCTATCTATCGTCTGTCTATCTGTCTGTCTATCTATATATCATCTATCTATTTATCTATCTATCTAACTATCTATCTATCAATCTATCTTTTCGTCTATCTATCATCCTGAACTTTCTATCTATCTATCTATCACTCCTATCCCCCGTTATCTTCTATCTCATTCTATCTATCTATCATCTATCGTTCTATCTATCTATCTATCTATCATTCGTTCTATCTATCTATCTATCTATCGCTGTATCTATCTATCTATCTATCTATCATCTATCTCTTATCATCTATCTATCGATCTGTCTTCTATCGTTCTAGTCTTCTATCGTTTCTGTCTATCTATCTATCGTCTTCTATCTATCTACCTTATCTTCTATCTATCTATCTTCTATCTATCTATATATCTATCTATCTATCTATCTATCTATCATCTATATATCTATCTATCTATCTATCTGACTATTTCTATCTATCTATCTAGCTATCTATCTATCTATCTTATCTATCTATCTATCTATCATGCTATTTATGCTATCTATCTATCACTATCTATCTATCTATCTATCTATCTCTCATCTGACTATTTCTATCTATCTGACTATTTATATCTATCTATCTATCTATCTATTCTATCTATCTATCTATCTATCGATCTATCATCTGACTTTTTCTATCTATCATTCTATCATTCTATCTATCTATCTATCGATCTATCATCTATCTATCTATCCATCTATCTATCTATCATTCTATCTATCATCTATCTATCGTTCTATCTAGCGTTCTATCTATCTACATCTACTATCTATCTATTCTATCTAGCTATCTATCATCTATCTATCTATCTATCTGATTATTTATTTCTATCTATCTATCTATCTATATCTTTTTCTATCTATCTATCTATCTATCTATCTATCATCTATCCTATCTATCTATCATCTAGCTATCTATCTATCTATCGTTCTATCTATCTATCTTTCGTTCTATCTATCTATCTATCTATCGCTGTATCTATCATCTATCTATCATCTATCTATCTATCATCTATCTATCGATCTGTCTATCTATCTTTCTATCTATCTATCGTTCTGTCTAATCTATTTATCTATCTATCGTTCTATCTATCTATCGTTCTATCTATCTATCTATCTATGCGCTGTTCTATATCTATCTCTGATCTATCTATCTATCTTATTCTTTCTATTTATCGCTCCTTTCTATCTATCGTATCTAATCGTATCTATCATCTCTCGTTTCGGTCTATCTACTCTATCTATCTATCTATCTATCTATCTATCTATCTTCTATCTTCTATCTATCTATCTATCTATCTATCTATCTATCGATCTTATCTGTCTGTCTGTCTATCTATCTAACTATCTATCTATCCATCATCTATCTAACTATCTATCTATCCATCATCTATCTAACTATCTATCTATCCATCATCTATCTAACTATCTATCTATCCATCATCTATCTATCATCTATCTATCTATCATCTACTATCTATCTATTTATCGATCATCTATATATCTATCAATCTATCTATCATCTATCGTGTATCTATCTAGCTATCTATCTAGCTATCAACTATCAATCTATCTATCGTTCTATCTATATATCATCTATCAATCTATCGTTCTATCTATCTATCTATCTATCTTTCTTTCTGTCTGTCTTTCTGTCTGTCTCTCTATCTATCTGTCTATCTCTCTATCTATAAATCTATCTATCATCTGACTTTTTCTGTCTATCTATCTATCAATCTATCTATCCATCTATCTATCTATCTATCAATCAATCTATCTATCATCTATATCTATTATCTGACTATTTCTATCTACCTATCTATCTATCTATCGTTCTATCTATCTATTTATCTATCCTCTAGCGTATCGTTCTATCTATCTATCTATCGTCGTTCTCTCTATCTATCACATCATTCTATGTTTATATATTTATATTTATCTATCTATCTATCTTCTATCTATCATCTATCTATCTATCGTATCTATCTATCGTCTATCTATCTGTCTGTCTGTCTATTTATCTATCTATCTATCTATCATATTTCTATTTATCTATCTATCTATCTATCTATCTATCTATCTATTATCTATCTATCTATCTATCTATTTTCTGTCTGTCTGTCTGTCTATCTGTCATTCTATCTATCTAATCTATCTATCTATCTATCTATCTATCTTTCTATCTATCGTTCTATCTATCATTCTATCTATCATTCTATCTACTCTTCTATCTATCTATCTACTATCATAATCTATCTATCTATCTATCACTGACTTTTTTTTTTCTATCGATCTATCATTCTATCTATCTATCTATCTATCTATCTATCTATCTATCTATTTCTTTCTATCTTAAATCCTACTTTTTCCCTTATACATCTATCGATCCTATCTCTGACCTTTTTTCCTATCTATCTATCTATCTTCTATCTTCTATCTATCTATCTATCTCTCTATCATCTATCCATCTATCCATCTATCATCTATCTTCTATCTATCTATCTATCTATCATTCTATCGATCTATCTATCATCTTCGATCGTCTATCTACTCTCATCTAATCTATCGTTCTATCTATCTACTCTAGCGATCTATCTATCTATCTATCTATCTATCTATCTATCTATCTTCTGTTTGTCTGTCTATCTATCTATCTATCTACTATCTATCTATCTATCTATCTATCTATCTATCGTTCTATTATCCTATCATCTATCGTTCTATCTATCTATCATTCTTTATCTATCTATCTATCTATCTATCATCTAATTGCTGTCTCTATCTTTCTATCTATCTAGCATCTCTATCTATCGTTCTATCTATCTATCGTCTGTCTATCTATCTATCGTTCTATCTATCTATCTATCTATCTATCTATCTATCATCTATCTTCTATCTATCTATCTTAATCGTTCTATCTATCTATCTATCTATCTAGCTATCTAGCTATCTTCTATCTATCTATCTATTCTGTTCTATCTTCTATCTATCTATTCTATCCCTATCTTAATCTTCTGTCTATCTATCTATCTATCGTTTCACTGCTGTCATCTATCATCATCTATCTGTCTAATCTCTATCTTATCTATCTATCTATCTATCTATCTATCATCTATCATCTGACCTTTTCTATCTATCTATCTATCTATCTTTCTATCTATCGTTCTATCGTTCTATCATCGTTCTATCTATCTATCGTTCTATCTATCGATCTATCTATCTATCTATCCGTTTATCTATCTATCCTATCTATCTATCTTCTATCTATCTATCTATCTATCTATCTATCTATCTATCGTTTTTCTAATCTATTCTTATCTACTATCATCTATCTACTATCATCTATCTATCTACTATCTACTATCTATCTATCTATCTATTATTTATCTATCTATCTATCTATATATCTATCTATCTATCTATCACTATCGTGATCCTATCTTCTATCTATCATCATCGATCTATCTACTATCTATCAACTATCAATCCTATCTATCGGCTATAATCTACTATATAGCATCTATCAATCTATCTACATCGTTCTATCTATCTACTATCTAACGCTCCTAACTTCTTTCTATCTTTCTATCTATTTTTCTATCTATCTATCTCTATCTATCTATCTGTCATCTATCTATATATCTATCTATCTATAATCTATATATCTATCTATCTATCATCTGACTTTTTCTGTCTATCTCTCTCGTCAATCTATCTATCCCTCTATCGTTCTAACTATCTATCTGTCGTTCTATCTATCTATCTATCATCTGACTTTTTCGTTCTATCTATCTATCTATCTATCTATCTCTCTATCTATTCTATCTATCTATCGATCGTTCTATCTATCTATCTATCATCTATCTATTTATCATCTATCTATCATCTATCTATCTATCTCTCACCTAACTATCTCATCTATCATCTATCCTTTCTATCTATCTATCTATGTTCTATCTATCTATCTACCATCTATCTATCTATCTATCTAGCTATCTATCGTTCTGTCGTTCTTATCTATCTATCTCTATATATCTATCTATCTATCTATCGTTCTATCGTTCGTTCTATCTATCGTTCTATCGTTCATTCTATCTATCGTTCTATTTATCTATCTATCTATCATCTATCTATCTATATCTATCTATCTATCTATCGTTCTATCGTTCTATCTTTCTATCTATCATTCTATCTATCTATCTATCCATCATCTATCTATCTGTCTATCTATCTATCCATCTATCCATCTTATCATCTGACTTTTTCTATCTATCTATCTATCTATCTATCTATCTATCTATCTATCTATCGTTCTATCTAGCTATCTATCTATCTAGCTGTCGTTCATCTATCTGTCATCTATCTATCGTTCGATCTATCTATCTTTCTATCTATCTATCTGTCTGTCTGTCTGTCTACTATCTATCTATCTATCTATCTATCTATCTATCTATCTATCTATCTATCTATCGTTCCTATCTATCTATCATCTCTCGTTCTAGATCTATCTGTCTTCTATCTATCTATCTTCTATCTATCTATCTATCTATCATCCAACATTATCTATCTATCTATCTATCTACATCCATCCATCCATCCATCCATCTATCGATCTGTCTATCTATCTATCTATATCTATCTATCGTTCTGTCTATCTCTCTAAGCGTTCATCTATCTATCTACCATCTATCTATCTATCTATCTTATCTACCTATCTATCTATCTATCTAGTTCTATCTATCTATCTATCTATCCTATCATCCATCCATCCATCATCTATCATCCATCCATCATCTATCTATCTATCTATCTATCTATCTATCATTCTAATTTATCTTATCTATCTATCTCTATCTATCACTATCTTCTAATCATCTGATTGTCTATCTATCTATCTATTTTCTGACTATTTCTATCTATCTATCTAGCTATCTATCTATCGATCTACTCTGACTTTTTCTATCTATCTATCTATCTATCTATCGTTCTATCTAGCTATCGTCCTATCTATCTATCGATCGTTCTATCTATCTATCATTCTATCTATCATCTATCTATCGTTCTATCAGCGTTCTATATCTATCTATCTATCTATTCTATCCTATCTATCTATCTATCTATCTATCTATCTATCTATCTATCTATCTATCTATCATCGTCTATCTATCATCATCTGCTTTTCTATCTATCTATCTATCTATCTAGCTATTATCTATCTATCTACTATCTATCTATCTATCTATCTATCTATCTATCGTTCTATCTAGCTATCTATTCTATTACTATCTATCTCATCTATCTATCGCCTGTATCTATCTATCTATCTATCATCTATCTATCTATCATCTATCTCTCCATCCTGTCTATCAATCGGTTCTCTAATCTATCTATCTCATATCTATCTATCTAATCTATCTATCTATCTATCTATCATCTGACTTTTTCGTTCTATCTATCTATCTATCTATCGCTGTATCTATCTATCTATCTATCTATCTATCTATCGTTTCTATTTACGATCTGTCTATTTCTATCTATCTATCTAGCTATCTATCGTTCTGTCTGTCTATCTATCTATCTATCTATTATCTATCTATCCTATCTATCTATCTATCTATCATCTAAATTATCTATCTATCTATCTATTATCTATCATCTATCTATCTATCTATCTATCTAATCGTTCTATCCTCTATCTATCTATCTATCTATCTGTCTATCGTTCTATCTATTCGTTCTGTCTATCTATTTATCTATCTATCATCTATCTATCTATAATCTATCTATCTATCTATCTTTCTATATATCTGTCTGTCTATCTATCTATCGATCTGTCTATCTATCGTCAATCTATCTATCTATCTATCGTTCTGTCTATCTATCTATCTATCTATCATTCTATCTATCTATCTGTCTATCTATGTATCATGACTATTTCTATCTATCTATGTATCATTTGACTATTTCTATCTATCTATCATCTATCTATCGATCTGTCTATCTATCTATCTATCTATCTATTTATGTATCTATCTATCTATCTATCTAGTGTTCTGTCTATCTATCTCTCTATCTTATCTATCTATCTCCTATCTATCTATCTATCTATCTATCTATCTCTCGTTCTAGTATATCTATCTATCTCTCTATCTATCAATCTATCTTCTATCGATCAGCTATCTATCTATCTATCTATCTCTCATCTATCTATCTATCTATCTATCTTCTGTCTTTCTGTCTGTCTGTCTGTATCTATCTATATCATCTATCTATCTATCTATCTATCGTTCATCTTGTCTGTTTGTCCTCCGTCTATCTATCTATCTATCTATCTATCTGTCTATCATTCTATCTATCTATCGTTCTATCTATCATCTGACTTTTTCTGTCTATCTATCTATCTGTCTATCTATCTATCTTCTGTCTGTCTGTTTGTCTGTCTGTCGTTCTATCTATCTATATATCATGTCTCTATATATCTATCATATGTCTATCGTTCTATCTATCTATCATGACTTTTTTCGGTCTATCATTCTAATCTACTATCTATCTATCTATCTATCTTATCATCGTTCTATCTATCAGCTGACTTTGTTCTTTCTATTCTATCTATCTATCTATCTATCTCTCTATCGATCTATCTATCTATCTATCTGTCTGTTATCTATCTATCTGTTATCTATCTATGTCTGTCTGTCTGTCTTATCTATCTATCTATCTATCTATCTATCTATCTGTCTGTCTGTTATCTATCTATCTATCTATCTATCTAATCTATCTATCTATCTATCAGTCTATCAGTCTATCGTTCTATTTATCATCTGACTTGTTCTGTCTATCTATCTATCTCATCTATCTATCTATCTATCTATCTGTCGGTCTATCTATCATCCTTCTATCTATCTATCTATCTCTCCCAGTCATCAGTCTATCGTTCTAATCTATCATCTACTTTTTTCTTTCTATCTATCTTCTATCTATCTATCTATCATCTATCTATCTATCTATCTATCTATCTATCTATCATCTATCGTTCTATCTATCTATCTGACTTGTTCGTCTATTCTATCTATCTATCAGTCTCTAACATCTCATCATCTGACTTTTCTGTCGTCTATCTATCTATCTATCTATCTATCTATCTATCTATCTATCTATCTATCTATCTATCTATCTATCTTGTGTCTGTCTGTCTGTCTATCTATCAGTCTATCTATCTATCTATATATCTATATATATATCTATCTATCTATCTATCATCTATTTTTCTATCTATCTATCTATCTATCTCTATATCTGTCTGTCTGTCTGTCGTCTATCTATCTATCTATCTATCCAACCGGTCTGTCTATCTATCTGTCTATCTATCTATCTATCTATCTCAGCTATCTATCTATCTTCATCTACCTTTTTCTGTCTATTCATCTATCTATCAATTTTATTGTTATATTAAATTCTGAATATTTCAACTGGATTAACTGCTTCCTGATGTGAACTGTAAACACATCCCAAACATGAAAAATCAAGATAAAAGCATGCAAACACGTAAAACCTGAACGATATCTGCACATCTTACTGTAGAAGTACTCAAATAAATCTACGCGGAAGCCTTGATCAGCTGTCTGTCTGCTCTGTTATATGGCATCATTACATTATTGTCAAATTATGTATTGTGCATTATTTATGTATACAGTTCAAATTGAATATTAACTAATGGATCATTTCTCACTTGCAAATTGTTTTGGATTAAAAAAAAAATACAAATGCAAATGTGAATGTGTGCTATAGCAAGCACTGAGTGATTTGTGACTCTCAGTGTCTGATTTGTGAACTATGAGCGATCAAACACGCATGAATGATCGCATGCTGGAGCGTCTCCAGGCTGCACGCTCAACTGAGGTATCCGAGGAATGCGGAATTAGGATCCAGGGAAAACGACGGAAAGACCTGCCGGGAGTATTTTATCAGCATGTAAGGAATGTTTGTGGAAGCCTGCAGTCGCCCTGAATCGATGTGTCGGAAAAATCAAACACCGCTCTCGGGCCTTTCACTCAGCCCTGATTGGGCAACTACAGGATTTTCAAACGAAAAGTCAAAGGTCTCTGACTGAGACATGCCAGATGCAGTGAGACAGTCAGAGTGAGAGAGAGACAGATAGATTACCAAATAAGGTCACTTATGACCTCTCTCTCTCTCTCTTTCTTCTCCTCCTCCCGTGGGTTTGACCTGCTCGACTCCTGCAGTGTATGCCGCCCGGTCTGGGTGTGTCCGGCTCTGGGTGTGTTCCTGTATTATGGCACACAAACAGACTTTCTCTGTGAATGCAGGCGCTGCAGCAACCTCACCTTACATTACAGTGTGTTTGAGAACTTATTTGTGAGTTTAATCCACCTTAAATGAGTTATCATCGCTCGCGTTTGTGTGTGTGTTTGTCCTTAAATGGCTCCAAGCAAAGCCTCGGAATAATTAAAAACATCAGCATCGACACAAGAGCAGTGAGCGCGCAGGAAGCGTGATAAGACGCTTGTTGACTCACTCGCTTCGGGAATGTTTTCCAGAAGTTCCTCTTTCTTGTGAAATCTGCCCCCCTCACACTAGAAATACCCTCTGTGACACATCACAGGCTGTTATGGAAAAGAAAAACTGTGTGGCTAAGAGAGCATCAGATTCAAAGCCTGTTTAAATGACAAATAATGCATATGCAAATATAGATATTTACTGTAAACACCAGCTGGATTAGTGCTATTTAGTATTTCAGACGCTCACGCTTAGTCACACAGATAATGTGTAAGGCTTATCACGATCTATAGCGTTTACATAAACACATTATATCTAAGTAGTTATATATGTCGTAGATGTATAATCTATATAGTTTATATAGTTCATATATATATAATATCTATATAAATAATATTATGTAATATATAATATGTTGGTGGTCTTTGTGTGTTGGTTGTATAATAAGATAGACTTATATATTAACTAATATATATATATATATGCCTTTCTACGTGTATTGTGTTAGGCTAACCGAGACTTGTCACAGCACTTATATATTATTGCCCTTTTGTTGGTTTTGATTGTTTTTATTGTCCTCATTTGTAAGTTGCTTTAGATAAAAGCGTCTTCTAAATGATTAAATGTAAATGTAAAAATGTAAATGTAAATATACTGCTATTGTTCTATTATCTAATCGTATATTCACAGTAGGGTGAGGCCAAGTATTTCAGACCCCTTAACTTTTTGTCACCTCTTTGTTATATTAGCGCCATCTTTGCTCACAACCATTAAGTTAACTTCTGTTTTCCTCATTAATGTACACACCAGGCACCCCCATTGCAGTAAAAACACAGAATTGTTGACCATCTTTGCAGATTTATTAAAAATAAAAAACTGAAATATCACAATGGGTCCTACGTTTCACGACCCTTTGCTCAGTATTTATATAGAAGCATCCTTTTCTGATCTACATACATGAGCCCTTGTCTTTTTCGGGAAATCCTTGGATATTTGTTCACTTCGTTTTCAATAGTTGGGCACGAAATTAACAACTTCGCAGGGCCTTGAGTTGGATCAAGCGACTTGTTTTTGAAGCATAATCTTTATTGAGTATCTACTTATTGCCAGGCCAAAAATTCATGTAAATGATCAAGAGTGCATTCGAGGGACCCTTTGTGTACAAGCTGTAACACCATAAAACATTCATTCTCCTTTAGGCAACGTCACTTTAGGGCGGTACTTTTTTCATGCAAATCATAACATATCTTCTGTTGTAATGTAATTCTAAACAACAATCAACGTCACTGTCTGGCCTCACCCTGAATAGTAAATTACTCCCTTGCTTTTTATGGGTTAAAATAAACCGCAATAAGCACCCAACAAGACCCGTGGGTTCCTACAAGTTAATTTATAACAGCTAAAGAGGGGCATATGTTACGACAACGAAGCGGAGTGCCTAAAACCTCCCTTAGCTGTTATAAATCACTGTAAACCATGGCTTCACGGCTTTTGCTTTTATCATTGTTGTCCATATCTGATACTAATAAGGTTTCCCAGATAACCGAGCAAATAAAAGTATAATGATATAATAAAAACCGTATTACTCCACCAACAATGTATATCCGTCAGAAACCGTTTTGTGTCTTCCAACCAAGTGGTATGCCGAGCAACAACACGAGTTTACAAAGGTGTAATGTTTGTCGTGTGTAATTATACAACATCTTCGAGAAAAAACCTCATGCGACCTCAAACCAATCAGAGTCAATGAACCGGGAACTCTCCTTTTTATAAGAAAAGTCTGTTCATGGTAAAATTTTGAAACCGTATGGTTTTCTGTCACAAGCACAATAAAAGTACTAATCCCCCTTAAAAAAAAAAAACCTCAGCTTCTGAATCTCATAATAGCTGTGGTGAGGAAGAGAACTGTGCAAGATCACCCAAACACTCGAAAAGTCGTCATCATTTACTCACCACATTGTCTTCAACAAGATATTTTAAAGACTCTTTTGTTTCTCGTCCATTCGATTTTAAAGTCAATGGGTTCCCAAAACAAGCATGTGGACTCCATTGCCTTTCATGTATTAAATAAACTTTTTTTCAAAATGTGTTAAATTCCACATAGAGGAAGTCACGTTACAGCATACACGATTACCCTGAACTGTCAGTGTTGGATAAACATTCCATTTAAGTTTTAAATATTTCCCTCTGCCATGAGATGCGGTTAGTGGTGGGGCTAATTATCTTATATTTTCTCCTAGTTTAATTCTTAAATATAATCAAATTGAAGCCATTTTGTGTCATTCAAACCTACAAATATCTGAAGATTGCGCCAAAATCTTCATTTAAAAGTTGCTTCAGTGACGTCTCCCGTATGAGATTCCCCTGGATAAAACAGAAGCAGCTCTTCTGACAGGCTGTGTTCAGTTGCAATAACTCTGATGTTCGATTGTGGAGTAGCAGGTATTTCCATCCACATTCACAGTGCAGTTTGACATTTTCATGTCTAATGGATGTGTGATTATTTATAATTTGTTTATATGACATCAAGCTTTTCTTTTCCCCGCTAGTATCGTATCGAAACCTCATTTTAGGAATCGCTGTCTAGGTTTAGTCTCTTACATGTATATGTCCCTCATTTTGAAGAACTTTCACAAAAAAAAACACAACTTGCAACTAACACCCCCTCCCCAAACCCATAGGCGTGTAGTTTGACCTATATATGCATAGTTCCTACTTTATGATACTGCATGTTACAAGACAAAAAGATGCGCATGTTTCAGAGATGAAGCAAAAAAAAAAAGATATAAAAATATTGTGTACCTAAGTAGTTGTTCTTTGTCATTTCAATAACAAAACGGAGGGAGATAAGATACTGTGTATATTTTCTAATCAAATCAAATATGTATTTATTTTCTGTGAGTGGGTATTGGAGAGAATATGAAGTATACTAGACTAATGTTCATTTTCAGATTCAATCCATGCCTGGACATCATGAGCAAATACTGTATGTTAAGTGCTTTGTGTGAACTAATATAGAAAGAAAACGTAGCCGCATGCTTGCCGTCTACTAATATTGTTAAGGAACAAAATGTTTATGTATTCATTTATTTATTCAAAATGATTTATTTGCATTTATTTTTCAGAGTACTATTTGTATGTCTCTTTGTCAGAATATGTTTGTGGGAAGTCAAAACTTCCAGCGGGGGCTCCAAGTGAATATATCCACCACCCCCAACCAACCATTATGAAAAAAATTACACTTTATTATAATTTTTTCACTGTCAGTGCCAATGAGAGAAGTCACGTTTACTGCCATTTTATCTGACTTTATGTCATTCTTACGTGATTTTTTTTTCGGACCAACTGATTTCTACCTTGGCAACAAAATTGCCAGAGCACAATATTGTCAATCGTGTTATAGAAAACTTGGAGTCCCCATTGTTTTCTAACAAGCTTTTATTTATGAATCTTTTACATAAACACAGCGTTTAACTAGCCAATAAGTTTGTGTGTGCGAGTGTGAATAAGATAAAGCCATAAGACTTGAGCTAAATCTTTGGAGCTCAGCTATATAGATGATCCTAAAATGTCTCCTCCTTTCATAGGCCGATGAATCTCCTCGACATTCCATATAGTTTGTGAAGCTACGGGGCCACACTGTTTCCTAAGATGTGCTAAATTAAGCATTATTGGCAGTTTAAGTTGAATTAGTCAGTCTTTCTGTTAATAATGTGTCTTTTCAATGGTTTTTTTATTGATTTTATGATGATTTCAGTTTATATTGGGTTTTGTAAGCACCTTGATTTAACACAAAGTGTGCTAGGGATGTCTGTATGAACATATACACGTGGTCATAGCTGTTGCCATTCCACTATATATGTACACACATGCATTGTTTGGGGCAAATTAATGCAAAGGGCAATTAAAATGGTTGTATAACTATGAAAAGTTGTTTGTTTTAACCATTTTAATAATAATTCACTATCCAAAATTCAATATAGGATACCTACAAAGTATTCGAACAAGAAAATTGAAGAGAATTGTGCAGAAATTCAGCTTATCCAAGTAATTTCAATCAGCATTGCTTGAGGTTTGAGTGTGAATGCATGTGACCTTAATAATAATAATGCATAGGCCCTTTAATAAATGATCATTCTTTGTTGTGAGTTGCTCAAGCACTGCCATTCTGCCTGTATGGCAGCGTGCACAATGAACATTTGTTTGAAACATTCCTGATCGTAAACCACGGAGTTGTTGCTTAAAAGCAATTAAATAATTTGGGAATATAATATCAAAATATTGGGGAGCAGTTTAAAAAACGCTGATGGATTCAGTCTTTAAGTTGCTCTCCATGTACAAATCTGCTTACAAGACCAGCTCGCTTGTCTTTGTAACTCTCGGTGACTGTTTTATGTCATACAAATCAATGAGAGACTGCTCAAACGCCCATAACAGAGGAGACGTTTTCATATTGTTTGAATGCAGCCATGCCATCTCTCTCCAAAAAAAAAAAAAAAA